>JAQFYC010004488.1:0-17004 GCA_034694165.1 Tomocerus mixtus | reverse complement strand
CATTGCGTAGCATAAATAGTTTATTGCATAAGAATGTTTACTGATTATAGTGTACACGTTTTAAGATAAAAATCCTATAGACTTGATTTTTGCCTGTATGTTGATAGGTCAATGAATGAACGTAAAAAGACATCCTTTGAAACATACCTAGTACATTAGTAATGACTACACTAACAACATCAGTCAACAACAACGACGGTGACTGTATTAGCCATTGACTAATAGAGCAAGAACTATTCCTGTAATGCAAAGAGTAGGCAACTACTAGCTAAGTACAAAATGCACTATACTAATCTATAATTCACAAAGTTACTTTAGTGGTGTGTCGTAAATAGAGAATGTTCCTCCCTTTTGTTCCACATCAACTAGCAAGGCAAGAGATTGCCAATGATTGTTCTGTCGGTCTGATACTGAAAAAGTTTCTCCAGCCATACGTCATAAAGTAATCATTTACTAGCGACTTTTACTACTGAAAGTAAACTTTCGTTTCTTACTTTGACCGGTTTGATAAGTATCTCTGCACTAATAAGAGAGTGACATGGACATTGTTGTGGTTGACTGTAACTATTTTATTAGTCCGCTGGGGTATAGCTATTTAGTGTAGCCGTAGATATATAGACATACATATGTATTCTTTTAGCGTGATTGCGTGATCTAACTGCTATGCTGAATATCCCACTATAGTCAAATTGCCTAATTGGCTTTATTCTTTTTGGTGCCACAAGAAAATGATTAACTTCGAAATACCCTGTAGAATCATTTTGTGTAGGTATCCGAATTAGTTACCTAACTTTCACCACACGTGAAAGGTGAAACACACCTGTTATAAACTTTACTTCAGTTGTGACATGCATAGTACTACATACATTTTGGTTTCAATCTGTTTAAATACTTACTTTTACTTTAATGGGTTTGTCGACTCGTTTTGCCTTTTGTTTCTCAGATAACTAGTTAGGTTGTGTATATATTATATTACATATTATTTCAAAATACTAGCAGTTATATACCTTTATTCAATTACATCTAATAACATAGTACTGTAATATAGCTGCATTATGGCGAAAGTTAACTGTGATGGATGCAATATCATAGGACTGCAGACTGCAAGGAAGTTACAGACATATGAATTATGATATTACTGAAGTTCACCCATTTTACAGTAAATTAAATTATATTTCATCAGGTACATATCCTAATTGTATGGTGTAGGTTGGTTTGGTAAAGTTTAGCATGGGCTTGGGATTTAATTCAGTTAATAATGATTTCCATCGTTCAGTCACGTGCATCTTGCCAAGCAAGTTCACGTTAATATTGAATTACAAGATAATAATGTTTCAATTTCTTCTGTAACAAAACTCTATAATTAGGTGTATTTGCGTATCGTCAAATAAAGCTACTGCACATAAATATTAACCATCATAGCAGATCTTGTTTGAAAGGAAACCTAATAATGTTATTATTCATTTCCATTTCTAAATGGAGGAAACAATTTTTTTCTATGAACGATAAGCTAGCAACCCACGCTTCTGGTAGAATGACGCATTCCCAATGCTCAGTGGGTGGAACATGCCTACTGCATACATGCATACACTACCTATTATATATACCTATCAGTAAGCATATGTATTTTGTATTTTTGTAAATACATTTTGACATACTATGTATGTGGAATGATTTGTTTTGACATATCCTACCGAAAGTAAGTAAATAAGTACTTCTGAGTTTTATTAGAATCCGTTTTGGATGAAACATTTTATGTAATTGGATTGGCTCTTTGATAGCAATCATATTCACTAAGCCAAACTGAACAGATACAAAGGAGATATTATTCCACTTCTCGTAAGTGGACCAAAAATAGCTAGCACGTGTACTGCAAATTAGAGGTGAAAGCCAGAGCCATAAATTTTTAGAAGCTATTCTGTAGCGCTTATCTAGGAAGCTATTTTTATAATAACATGCAGTAAAAGGATTGAAATGTACTTCTATCCTTCTTTAAACGACTCTAATTAAATTCTCATTGTAAAGAATAAATAACTATAGCACAATAATAACATAACATGGGCATCAGATCTACAAAATAAAGATTATTCTCACAATGAATATTTTTGCACTGGAAACTTTTGCTAATTACATTTTTATGATTTATTTCTTATTAGCTTATAGACCCTTCCTCCTATAGTGTATAGTCTACTGTATCTGCATCGTAACGCTAAGTAGTGTACTTTACTACTGCGGACCAAAGTAAAAGTAAATGCTTGTTGTTTGGCTATTCTATCTTAGTGTGGTATCATTATTAGCTACACATTGTAATTTGGGCTGCCATTAATCATTTTCTAGAACTCAGTAACTTTCATGCAGCATAACTCCGGAAATCCTACTTGTACATGAAGCATCGTCATATATTATATGATAATGACCTTTCTCTAAATAGGGTATATGAAAACGCTTCTGGCTTATGTGCTAATATCAGTAGATATACGAGAAGTTATTTTCTACATATATGATCGTTTGTAGCTACATAAGTAAATGGCGGTTTACAGTATTGTAGTAGAGATGGAGTTTAAGGAGTAGGCATTTTCAGAAATGATACTGGCTAAAGACAAAGAACAGATAAGCTTAGCCCGTGCACTAATAGACACAAGAATTAATGTACATTTGGTAATAAATGCAAAATTAAATATATGAAATGAAGGATCGGTTTTTGTTGTCAGATAAGAAATGGCTTACAATATGAAAATGGTAGGTTAAAGAAGGTGAACAATGTGGGTGTGGGTGAAGAGTGATTACTTATGATGCTTTTGTTTTCTGAGACCTGAATACTATTACTATATTTGGCAATATATTATACTGAGTCTAAAGAGTATGCTATTCTTGTTCGAATAAATGACATTTGGAAACTTATTTACTACTACCTAGACTGAAATACATCAACATTGCCGTTATGTTATTTGTTTTTGCGATTATGCCATAAAAAGTTGCTTTTGATTTTTATCTGTTCTCTGTGGATTTTATCTATCAGCATATAGTTTTCATTTACATTAGGAATTAGTATAAAAAGAACAATAATTACTAATTATGCACCATAACAGTAAAAGTTGAATAGAAAATGCGTTTATTCCGTACTGTACTACGTGAGATGGAAATTATGGAATAGAAGTGAAAAATTAAAAACTAAATTTTGTCTTTTGTTTCAGGTTGCCTCTTCAGTAAAAGTGTCTGTGACGAGAAAGCGGAATGGTGTTTCGATGGTAAGAAACTTGAGAACTAATATTAAATCTTAATCAACACAGACAATGTTAGATATACAATGCCGATGAAGCGATTTCTTGTTCTGTTTGAGTAAGAATTTTGTATATTGAATGTTTGCTCAAAATTAGTTGTAAGTATACCTAATATATCACAATATTGATAGTGAGTTATATACTTTGTTTCTGTCCTTTTCCCCTTATAAAGAAGTAAGTATATATGTAAATACAACTATTTACTTTAAAGACCTGGTAGAAAGAATAAAAACGATGGATTATGTGTATGTTGTATAACAATAAAAGATCGTGAACCCCTATGAATAAAACATGTTTTAAATCTTTTCCGTTGTAGATTATGCTTTCGGTCGATGTTTGCCAAGCCATGAAGTTGTGGATGAACCAAAATTGTATCGGTAAGTGATTTTTTACATGAAATATCAACTTTTATCTTAGCGTCTCTTTTCTACAGTGTATAGTTGTGTAGTCTGGTTGACATACCAGTCCAATGACATAATTTTGCAACATACTCAGTCGAAGGAAGTTTCTAACTTCCTCTCAAATTAACAAATAATACATGTCTCGTATATCTGTGAAAGGCCAAGATTTGCTTTTCTAAATATAAGTACAAAATGATACAAGGCTAAAGCCACTTTCAATACATATGGGAATGGCGTACTAAACATAAAAGCTTACACACATACAAAAATATGACTTGGCCCATCTCATTCAATATAGAAAAGCTTGTCTTGGCCTTTTCGCAAATACTATATGTGATGTGACGGTGTTATTTTTTGTATTTTTTAACCCATCCTTGAAAAATTAAAAAAGAAATTTCTTTTAAGAGATTTCTGTGTTTTGCTCACTATGCCACGGAATTGACACGCATAACTGGTTCTGAACAGTTAAACTGAAATTGCAAACAATGCTGATGTCCCCTATGTACACAAATAAGCTCCTGGTCTAGCCCAAATAAGCAACCGAGACGCCTATATAAACCCTTTCACTATGAAAACTATAAATTCACAACAAGCATGAACTTCGGGCACACTCACTATACATATATTAACCTGTATGATCTTACCTTATTATTACAAAACAATCTATGCATCTATGCATAGGATGTGGATGGCAGTTCTGAAAGTTGCAGTTGGCTTTTGACATTTTGTGTTATATTAGAAAGTTCCCTACTGGTTCTCTTTTACGTTTCTGCTCAATCTGCTCTACATGCACATGCAACAATAAAATTTCCATCAAGAGACTCTCATCTTTTTTGTATGTCATTTATTGCTTTAAAATGCTATAAGTTTACTTGCCATGCACATAGATCACTATTTTTCTTAAAATTCCATGTTAAATGTAAATGTTAACATCTCCTTCAGAGCGTGTTATCTGTAATCGGTACATAATACATACATTATTTGTTTTTACAATAAACCGTGTTTAATCTTAAACAATGGCCATTCAACTTTAACAGCCGACATAGTATGTACATGGTGTCATACCACCATATTTGAGTAATGAAAAAGTTTAATTACAGTTGTATAAGAGTTCTTACAATTCAGCACTCATTATATACCTATCACTTGTGTATCATTTATAGCTACTAAATGAATTCTCATCATTCACGGTCATAAAAGCTATTGTTTATCTAACTATTTATATGTATGCATTTGTACTATATTCTGGTTTCAATTAGTGTAAACCAATATAAGGTTGATACTTCATATTGGACTACATATTAGCACTTATGTAGGAAATATGAATGTTTATGAATTAATTGCTGTCACAAAGATGCAATGAAAAGTTTCATAATTTGCAGAGCCATTGATATTTGCAATAGAAACTACGTCACACTTCAGGTTGTCAATTATATTAACGACCAAGGGCATGCTTCCGAAGGATATTTCTATTCTCTTCATGCTGCAATCAGCAACACATTATCACGAGGCTCTACAAGCTATTAGAATCCCAATAATTTGAGAAAATTAATTAAGATGAACACATGGTTTATGATTTCAACAGATGTTTCTTAATTAACGGGAAGTTTTGTTAATATACTACTATTATTAGCTAATTAATTAGTTTAGCAAGCTGTACAAATTGCATAATAGTACACAATACTTAATACTAGCGTGCATTTTCGCTATAATAACTTTAACTAACTGTGTGCAATAACTGAAGTAATTATTAAAAGTTCAGGGATGAGAATTGTAAATATTGCAATTTCAATGCAAATAATTGCATGCAATACTCTTTACACAAAATGCGTTGCGATTTAAGTTTTTTGTTTGTGGAAATGGTACGAGTATAATAACATGAATAGGTAATTAATATTTGTTTCGTTTTTTCTATAAACGTATTTTGTACCAAAGTAATTTTCAGCGCTGTAAGTAAAAAGAAGCAACTTGTTATTACACAAATAATAGTACTTACTATTGTAAGTGTATAATCAGTATTCAGAAAGCACACTCCAATGTGCTGGTAACTTTCAAACTCTTTGAGTACTTTGAGATTATCAAAGATTAATCCCTGTCATTACGGAGCTCAGTTAATAATAGCCAGAGAAAATTGAAGTTCACATTGTATAATTCATTACTTTTACTTAGGAGTGAAAGTCTGCAATGGAGAAAGTATTACTAATTAATTAAGATTTGGGAACCGCTTATATGATTTGATTTTGAATGGAATTGGTACAAGTGGTTGTACAAATTATTTTGAGAGAGAATTGTAAATCGCTAATACCATTACATTTTCAAAGAAAAATAAGTACCAATTCGATATAAATAACAGCAAAGAAGTTGTCTATAGAATCGAGGCGGATATTAACATTACTAAATTGCTTCGACTGAAATGCTGTAATACTTTCCTTCTATACACACAGCCCACTCAGTAAATATAAGTAGAAAGTAGCCAACAGGCAGTATCACATGTATAATATTCTTTCAGCGGATCAGTTTTACCATGTTTTGCTTTTAAGGAAACTAGATTTTGACATTGTAAAAGCATCCGAACATCCCTCGACACCTATGTTCATAAATAGATAAGTAGTCGTTCATTCCTGTGATGGTGATTCGAGCGAGTGCGTGAGAAATGGGCGTTGAAAGAATATCATTCCTTGGTTACAATAGAAAGTTTCCGTAGGCAGTAAAGTGATTCTTTTCTATTTCGAATGACATTAATGTGCTTGCTACATTAGTACATAATAGAAACCTCCATGAGCTGTTTTCCTTCTACTTTTCCCACATTCGGAAAATTTATGTACCTTAAGTAGTTTGCTCTCCATCCACATTCATATGCATCTCAACCTCAACTTTCAGAATTCTCTTTACTAAAAGGTTATGCAACTCTAAATAACTCTCCAAGTGATCGTAAAACAATTGGGAAATCGTTTTTCAATTGTTTCTTTCAAATACCCATTGAGTTATAGTACATAGACAATGAAAGTTGTATTGTGTTGCTTTCTCTATATGCAATAGTCATTAATATAATCCACTAAAGCGATTTCACTTAGTATATTATTAAATTATATTTGTATACAGTCTCCGATGGATCTCATAGCTATAGTATGCATATTTCAATGAATGGACCTAATGCTAATAATAATTTGATTGCCTTATAGATTTGAATTAAGCAAAAGTGATACTCATGCCCTAGAGAAGGAAATGGAACGCCTCTTTGCTTTGGGTTACCGTTGGGGACATTCCTACACTCAATGTGTCCTACAGAATATGCTTGAAGCGCAAAGACGAGGGTAAGTTTTCTTAAAAGCCAACTTGAATCATTTATAAGCTGATCTTATTTGTTATGCAGTAATGTAACGTAAGTACGGAGTTTATTCCCAGTTCCACATAAATTACTTAGATCACAATAAGAGTAAAAGTTTACAGTGCGGGTGCACATTCTGCATTGTAGTACACAAAGTACAGATCGATATAATATGAATTGAACAGGTACGTAGCTATAGCTCCTCCTATGGATGGGTAATCAATTATTTGAAGAACCATAATTAATAGTTAAAAGAAAATGATTTTTATCAATACCCAGAGGGTTGTTACTTATATACAAGTACGTTTCAGTTGAGTGGGCGTTAATAGGAACTATTTTTAATGAGTACAAATTTACCTGGAAGAACAATTTAAGGAGGTCGACAAAGGAATTCCTATTACGTTATCTTCTTTTACTATTCTATTACCTCAGAACTCACTCAGAACTACAGTACTTTGGGATTTACTAATTAAATTAGTCTTAGTAATTTACTTTCATACACAAAATTGCCAGGCTATGTCAGGATCGAATTTCTTAGCTAAAACAATGAAATGGGTAATGTAATAAGCAACAGTATTTCTCATAATTTCCCAAAATCATTTAATATGATAGTAAGAGAAATTCAATAGAATAATTCAATAGGATAAAGGGGAAAGTTGGTTTGGTTTTGGTTGTATTATATTACCTTGCTCGATTACGTTCTATTCTGACTTAATAATACTTTCGGGGCTTACCATAGTCTTTAGCATGCTATTGAAGTGCAAGAAGGCATTATGTTAGTAGTGAGTAACTGACGTGAACGTGAACGTGAGTGCGGCTTTGGCTTCCTTATATAAGAACTCACGGCAGCGTGTGGAGTTATTGTGTTGAATTGGAATTCCTACGAGAAGAACATTGGCTGTTGTTGGGAAAGGAAATGGTAATATTAGGTAGTATGTAAGTTCTATGGGCCAAGTTGGAGTTGGAGTTGGAGTTGGAATGGAAACCGAAGAATGTCAGAGGTGAGCTGATTGTGAGTTGGAATTGGAGAGAAATGCAATATAATTATGAATGTATATAATGTGTGTGTGGGCAGACTAGGGCATTTCGAATTTCGACAAGCAAACAGTTGCGAAGTAATACTCTGTTCTGTTATTAAACTTCAGAAACTTCTGAATCTTCTTTATTAAACGAAAATCGTATTCTCTTTCCTCGACTCTTCAATTAAGACTTAATTTTTTATTAAACTTTATTAGTTGCTACAGATAGTTTCGTAAAAAGGAATTTGTTTTCAAGCAGCAAGCAGGTAGGAACCCCAGCTAGTTACGGATATTAAGAGTTTGGGACAAACTTCGTAGTTTCTGAGAAGGAAAAGGCTTAAGGACAGAATTGGCTTAAGAATTTTAGTCATTTTCAGAGAGGCAATAAAGACTGCACTTTTTCGTGAACTTAGTAGCAACAAAGGAACTGAGTGAGCTTGGCAAGATTGTAGCTTTGGCAATATTTGGTATTAGATACCTACTCAATTTATCGAGTGCAACGTAATACATATAAATCGGATGGCTATGTACAGATAATGCATGTGTATCTATTCTATAGGTATACATAGGTACATACTTATAAGGAAACTAATATTTATGTCGTCGGCATACATTAACAAAATGCACAGGCCTTTGGTGACTTATGTAATTATCTATTCCTGAATTCTTACTTTGCTTTGGGCAGTTGGACTTGCAGCGAAAGATTAAATTAGGAAAACCCAAATTCTTCTCAGCGAATAAGATTGCGATCAGTTTTGATTTAAAAAGGGAAAAAAAGATTGAGACGATGCATGAGTGCATGAGGGACAATTGATACTGTGTACCTATTGCCTACGACATACATATCTAAAGTAAATGTACTCCACAAGTTTCTTCCGTTCAACTAGCTGTAACAAGAAGTATTCCCAATAGTAACATTGAACCAAATTGTTCACGTCTCACAACAGTAAACATTCGGTGTAGGTAGACATACGACTGTATCAATGCAATATGCAATATACTATATAATAAATAAAATATACGAAGAAAATCTCATGTATATAAATATAACTAAGTATGTAGGTCTACGTTCTTCCTATACTTTCTACGTCTAAAGCAGTTTATCAGAAAACATGAAAGAAAGCGATGGGAAAGTTGACATTAGAAAGTAAATCTTTTTTCCTTTATAAAGTCGCCACGGGATCAGTACGCCTACAAATATATGCAGTAAATACAATACAAAGATGTGTGTGTGCATTGTGTGGTGTGCATACTTAGGTAGGTATGTATTCAAAGTCTTCAAAATCGATGATAAAATGCCTGGATATTGTACCATTGCAATTACAGTCACAATAATACACGATGGCCACTACTGCCATGTCAACATTGAACAGCAAGGCCTTAGGACCGAAAGTGCGAGTGGAATAGATGAGTAGGTAAAAAATATTTAATGCTGAATTAAAAGTGTAGACTTTCGATTGAAAAATAAGGCTGTCATAATATCCACCCTGATGGGAGAAAAATATTGGAAAGTTCCCGTTTTCCACTTTTACTAATTCCAAGGAAGTATAGCCAGAGAGTAGTCATAGCCTCGATAACTTACAGCCACACCTGCGTCACTACTTCTAACAGCCATGCAGCTAACACTTTGTATAATAACGGCAAATAAGCACGGATTACGGATGACCACTTTTAATAACGAACAGTTAAATACTAATTATATAATCTCAATCTGTATTGGTATTGATGTCATGTGCTTTGAGTCTTTTTACCATACAAAAATAAAATAAACGTATCTGTGAAATCCGTTGGGCCACGAAGTTACTGGACTGGGATTTCTCATTGGCAGTACTGCTCGGCTAGCACTTTTACTAGTTATAAATTATAAATGCATATCTACAACTTATGTTAGAAAGAGGAAGAATAATCTGGGGTTGGATCCGTTAAATGTATTACTACTAGAGTCGTATTTAGCATTAATGGCAAAAATATGCTTACATTTGCAGATCTGAATGGGAGCAAGCTGTCTGTAGTGAGGAAGTGGATCAAGATTTGGAAGGAGCGCTGAAGGCTTTCGCAGATGAAATCGATCCATGGAATCTAGCCTTTGTAAAATTCACTCCGAGTAAAATCAACCCACATGCAAATTTCGCTGACGAAATGTACAGACCTCCTGCCCAACTTCCGGAGATTGGGATCGAAGTACCGGCGAAGGTTGTGGGTGGACAAGAGGCTAGTCAAAAGGCGAAGCTAAATTCTCATTCACGATATAGACAACCAGTTTTAGAGCTTACACCTCCAGGTTTGTTAGAAATTAACGAGAATGTTATGCTGATAATTACCCTAGATTAATTACCTCATGGGCGGAATCTTAAAAATATTACGTGAAAGGTTACTCTTAATTTGTAATGCCATTTTTGCATATTTGTTCTATAAAATTTTTGCCCATGGTCTAATGCCAACCTATTTATACATGCATTAAAGCTTTACCATGTGATTTAAGGTCGTAAAATACTAAGAACACGAACTGCCTTAATTCTTAACTTAAAGTCGGCAAGTCGGCATACTAAGTGTACTATAGCATTATAGCATATTAATGTTAATTTAAACAATATAATTGTTATGTGTAGAGGAAATGCTCCTGGAAGAAGCTCTAGAAGAATATATAAAAGACGAGTTGCCCGGAAATTCGTGGAAAACGAAGAAATCGGCTTCTCCATTGAAAATGAGAGCAGGGGTGGCCCAAGCAAAGAGAACAACAGCCTTAACTGCTGACGACTGGAAAAGAGAAGTTGAGCAAGAGGCTGCAGACGAGGCTTTAGTTGATCAACAAGTCGGAGAAGCAGCTCGGGAGGATTTTGGAGTGGGACCTGGAGGAGTCGTCGATGGAAGTATCCTTCAGCCCCGCATTTTCTCCTCCTTATACAACACACCGGATTTATTTCGCCGTGGAGTCGAGGTAGCTACCATTTATCTTACCTTCAGCTCACAAAGTCTTACCTTACAGTATATAAATGAATATCCTTTCCGGAAAACTTTCGCTCACAAGTTCCGTTCCCTCTGTTGTTACCAACATCTTTTTCATTTCCTCATGTAGGAGTTGTAGGATGTTTCAAATATAATTAAGCCATGTTATTGTAAGTACCTAACACTATAGTATGTGCTCTGCTTTTCATTCTCCATTGTGAAAGAATTGAATGTGTCAAATTCTCTCCTAATTCATGAAAAATGACAATATAAAATGGCTTGTTTTGAATGACAGATGTTGCTTAACTGTCAGTGGAATAACAGTGTATATCTTTCCTGTACCAATAAAGTTTATATGTATTCGTTTATGCTCACTTTTTAAAGCTCTGACACATACGCTGACAGCTAAATACATGCAACAACTATACTACGTGCCAAACACTCACCATTATCTCACTTTTCCCATTGGGATCTTTTCCTCTTGACGATATTTTTCCAGACTCGTTTTCCTTTGGATCTTTTACCCTTGGATCTCTTTTCCTCGGTAGAAGAAAGTAAGTAAATGGGATTTACAATACATTTACAACACACCGCACCCACCCCTAAGTATACACTGTTAGACAACAAATTTTGAAAATGGTTTCAAAATATAACGTTGGCACCGGGGGACTTCGTTGTTCTAGAGTCCTAACCTAATCTAATTATAATGAACGAAACTTGTTTGATATTAAAATTAAACCCAGGGTGGGAAGGGGTGGTCGAAATAAGTACGTGGGGGTATGCGTTAAGGGTTGGCACAATGTATGGGGGTGGTCGGCGGCTTAAAATTTTATTGGTAATAGAGAAAAATTTCGTTTACTTATTTTCTTGTACCGAGAGGAAAGATCCAAAGGGAAAATATCCAAAGAAAAAAGATTTAAGGGGAAAAGATCCAAGGGGAAAAACTCCAAGTAAGTAATCAAGGAAAAAGATCGGGGTATGTACTACAACATTTCATTGGTAGTAGAAGTGCTACTGATATTATTTCGCTTTCGCAATACACCCACATAAAGGCTTAAAGGTACTTTCAGCACATTTGTACATAATAGCGATCGACCAAGAGCTCAGAAGGTTTGATGTGCTACGTATGCATAGTATATTCTCAACTTGAGAATCACAAAGCAAATGTAAGTCCACAAAAGCCGCTTTACCATTTCATGCATGCTTAAGAGCATACTTAAAAGTCTTGAGTGTCGGGTCGCTGGAAAAGGGAAACTCCATCATCCTTTAGTTATCCATGCTTACTTTCGAAGACAGGGCCATAAAGTGCTCAAAGAGTTTTGTAGTTTGGGTAACCGATTATAAATAGAATACCTGGGAAACTAGCATACAGTTATTAAGCCTTGGCCCTGAACACTATTTCCACGTGTGTATTTATTTCTCCTGTATGTGGGACATTTATGGGCATAGCTCATATCAAAGACATACTGTACCTTATTATTAGGCAAATTGCAACAATAATTTTGAACACTCCATTGTAGAAGGATTGTGCTAAAAAAGCATCTTCATTTTTCTTATAGGGTTACAATTACAGTAATACAATAATAATTTTAAAATATTTATCGAGCCACTGCTGACTGCTCTCAATGCTAGTTCACACTTCTTTACTACTTGGCAGTGGCAAAACTAAGATACGTAAAATATAGTACATAAAGTAAAGTGTGCGTTAAATCGCTATGGCTAGTAAATACAATATGAAATCACTTGTTTCCACTATTTACTTTGAAACACCATTCACACTGTGTATGTTTGTGAACTAAAGGCAAGGATATGCAGAATTGCAGATATAGATATTTGAACTAAAGAATATAGTTTATTGAGGCAAACCTGGACAAATCTGAAGGACAACAAGTATATAATGTGGGTGTTAATTTATCTTATGAATTTTCACTTTATCTTGTGGCTTTGTTGATTAATCGGACCGCAATCATGGTCCATTAACTTTTTATGGCTATCACTTAATGTAAATCGAGTTAGCAGGATGAATTTACAACATGTATTTTGTGTTTATGTACATTCTTATACAATCATCGGCAGTTAGATACTTCATCGTTTGGCTAAACCACAAACATTAGTATGTACGTACTAGAAAAGTTGGATATATACCTCTCCAATCACGTTTGATAGCAATTGCCACATGACTGTTGGGTTTACAGCATCAAAACGTTCTAAAGTTCTTTGTGAATTTGTTGAACAACAGAGAGATCACAAATCCAGTCAACAGGTTATTATTAACGTACTCCTTTTAACTGATCACGAGCTAATTAATTGTTCCTAAAGTGTGAAATATTGAAGCAGATTTGTGTAACTGATAACTGAAATAGAAATCTGCTAAAGACACATTACTTTAAGTCTAATGAGTAAGTAGATTTATTTACTTGTTATACCCATTTTTCAGTGATAAGCTGATATTGACAATAATTATCAAAAATATTTGCAAGGTAATATCTATGATATGTAACTATATAAAATACGCTAAGCTTGGTTGGGTTCGGGTATGCTAAGCTTTGCGTGCGGTATCACTTCAGCTTTCACTCCGTTTTTCCGTAATGTGAAAGCTTTATCCATCGCGCGGTGAAAAGACGAAATAAAAATGTCGTGCATTGAACGCTTCTTCCCAGTGAGAGAAAGTCACGGCAGAGCGAGTAGTGGTGAAAGTCTTAGAAAGTCGACACTGCTGGGCAGTACTAGGAACTCGCTTTCATGTGAGATACTCTTCCAGTTAAGAAACTTGAATATCCCATAAAGTTGTGTCGTCTTTCACAATTGGATCTCTACCCTGAAGCTATTTATGATGCATGTACAAATAGGACTGTGTTCTGGAATGTAACGCAATAATGATGCTATGTACACAACAAATTTTCATTGTACAAAAAGATGGTATGGATTATAAAGTTTACGTATATGGTAAAAGTTGCGCTACAAACGTGTTTAAACATGCTAAAACGGTAGGCAGTAATACTTATATGTATTTACATATAGTACATATTAGGTACATATGTACATAATATTTCTTTTGGTACTATTGTTGTGTTTTGGGAAATTGCTTAGAAAGTCAAGTAGGACTTGGTTAAGTGCGTGCTAAGTAGCACCATACGTGATTTAAACTCTGGTTTCCTGTTATCCCTGATTAAAACAAAAACGTGACACTATAGACTACAGAATGACAGATCCTGACTTTTTGTACTGGTCTCGGGAACATGTGGTCTGGTCTGTTGTTGTTACATGATAACATTAGATGTCATTATGCCGAGAAACAAGTTCTCGTAAAAATGCTGTATTACAATTAAACCTATTTAGACATTTCTGTGATGACCAGCTTGGCAGCTAGTTTATATTACGCAATATTTTCTGGTATTGGGTAAACATGTTTGCTGCTTACTAGCAGGTATATTTATGCATCGTTGTCTAAATAGAGTAGGAGAGAGGGCTGACTGCTTTATGAAATATTTACAGCTGAGGGATGAGCTAATTCCTAGAAATGGGCTTGGAGATGGTGACGCTGAATTGGAAGGTGATGAAGGTATGAAATCCCGTCAAGATGACAATGATCTGAGGCAAGAGCAGGAGGAGCTCTTGATGCTGGAGCAGCTTGCTTTGCTAGCAAAAGCTGAGGAAGAACAGGAGCTGAGTGCTGGAGATGGAAATGCTGCTGATGCTGAGCTAGCTGAGCTTCAGCTTGGTTTTCCTCCGCGACAGAGTCTCCGAGCAGAACAGAGTCACAGATTCTCTCCAGCAGTCGAAGAGGAGCGAGCCTCAAATCTTCCAGAGTTTCTGCCGGTGCCGGCATCGGCCCTTGGGTCCTTGTCGGCATCGGGAGAAGACTCAAATCCCCACTACACGGAGGGTGGACTCGTCTTCCTCAAGAATGACGACTCTCCTCAATTCCTTTTCGACGACGACGACCTGGGAAGCATCGGCAGCCCAACAGCCAGCCAAAAGAAAGGAAACTTTCTCAAGCGCTTCTTCCTAGGCGTCGACGGAGGGGATGGAAACGTGAATGGTGGTGACGAGTCTCAACTGGAAGGCGAAGATCCGTCTCGCAACGGTGCATTTGAGCTAAGCTATGGTTATGGGTTTGGTGGTCCTGGTGGTGGTGGTGGTCTTAATGCTCCCCAAAGACCCTTCGAAAGAAGAGAAAGACTTGACGTCAAGAAACCGGGTCCTTGGTACAGAACTGTGAACAACTTTGCATTCGACAGCAAACAGGACGAGGTTTGTTTGCAAATTATTTTCTAATTAGGCTTATTTTTCTCTGCTACATTCTTTGCATATACTAAATAGCCCTTCGTTAACTTTCCTAAAAGCTACTTACATTCATTAATAACCAAAACACGCTTCTTCGGAGGGTTAATCTGTAAAATCATATTAACAGACTTGTCGCTAAAAGTTAAGCTTTGAGAAAAAAACACTTTTATACAATACTATTCCATGCTTATGGAAATGGAAACGAAGGTATTAAGGTTGTTATTTTCCAGGGTTAACATAATATTTATTCTGATCTGTATTGAATCAAATCACATTACTATGTTAATTATGTAATATTACATACTAAAGAGGGCAATTAAAATATTATTTCATTTACACTAAGGTATACTGCTTATCACATTGCTTTGCATATAAATTGCATTTAATATTCGAGGCTCAGTGCAGTAAATAAGTTGTAATACTTACTATGGGGAAATTGGGGAATGTTTACACATTAGAAAATAAATTGAAACTGATTCCTTCACTTGTAGCACACTCTGTACTCTGTACTATATATCATACGTATAATCAGAATAGGTATTACAAGTAGCGTTTAATGTAACCACCTGCCTACGAGTCAACCACCACAGAGAAGCCATCCATGCAAGGCTGAAAGAGAATGCAGAGTTTGTCAGGTTAAATATATGAGGCTGTGTTAAACCTAAGATGAAAGGTATATTATGCTCAGGAAAATCAAAGTAAAAGTTTACCATTGCTATAATGGTGACAAGGTAATGAAATTCGCCCTAAAGTGAAAGTTCCATTAACGGAAACGCATAATAAACAAGTAAATATTACAACATTATAATTACCTAAGAACAGAAAAGGTTGATACACATAACTAAAGGACAGTATACTTATTTCAGACTTGATCTACAGCAATTTAATGGAAAGCCATAATAAGTAATTATTATGTGTAGCATATGTAATAACCAGAATCATTTCCATTACGTATTTAGAATTTAGGATTGATGTTGGTGTAATTTACAAAGAAAATAACTGGTGAAGTTGATCAGTTAGGAGATGTCTTATTTGCTTTCATGAACTCTGTTTTTATTTTACCATACATTATACATACACACTATAGCTATTTTCACTTCTTGTCCTCTTTGAAACCTTAGACGGACAACGGTGCTTCCTTTAATGAAAAGGTACCAAATCCCGAATTCAATGGCGAAGAAGGTCCCGCTGACATGATGACTCCTTCCGAACACCAAACAGGTAACAGCAACTTTTCTTTTAGACATTTTTTGCATAAATATTTAACGTTTTCCATCACTGCGAGCATTTTAAGGTCGGAAAGGACGATGGTAAGAAAGGTGTAACTTAGCAAGATACTTAACACTTAATATGCTTTACGAATAAAACTAAGATGAAGTGCTGCCTTTATTCCTTACATTACATAATGTAATATTTTCAAAGCACCCTAGGAAAAACGATTATTAAATGATTATTTATTAGTAGTAAATTAGTCATTAATCATGTTTTTCGTAAGAAAAACGATTGTTAATTGATTATCGCTAATAAATTAGTCAACAATCAAGTTTTTCTTAGGGTATTTTACCAGAAGTTATGGGAAAGTAAGTATTTTTATGTGTGATCAGCTTATTTGTGGGTTTCGGATACTACATATTGTGGCAAAATGAATAAAGTTATGGCAAAGTGAGTTTTAGCCCGCCCGAGTGTGCGAGGCTGGCTTATGTAATCGCAATGTCTGTCCGTCCGTGCGTCCGTCCGTCCGT
>JAQFYC010004487.1:0-17004 GCA_034694165.1 Tomocerus mixtus | reverse complement strand
ATAATCACAAATTGTTGAGGTGACACTTTTTGGAATCCCCGTTAATTGCTCTATCAGGCTGATAAATTCAATATTAAAAAGTTATTGACATAACTCTATGTAAATGACTAAATACTATTTATCTATATAAAAAAATGGCCTACTTACGCTATTTATGATAAGAGATTTTTTAAATTATCTACAAAAAGAGAAATATTATCTACAAAAAAATATTAAGTCATAAATAAGTATGTATTTATACTGGGCAGAAAAATTAAAGACGTGCATAGTTCTCCTTTAAATTGAATTCTGTAAATACTCATTAAAACAAATTAGACTCCCATTTAAATTAAAGGTTCAGTTTTATAAATTTGAATTGAATTCTCTAAATATTCAAAATTTCAACAGCTTATAAACTAATTAAATATTCAAGATGTTTTATAATGCAAAATACGCTTCAGCAATATTTAATTAGTGTGAAAACCATTATTGTACAAAGGATTCGATGAAAGCTAGCGTGTTGAGATTTAGATTGTTAGTTTACCCCAAAGATTCCAAAGGCGAATTTTAATTTTTTTGTGTATTTTTTAATTACAAAATTACATTTTTATAACATCTTAAGTTAAAACTAATGTATCCATAAACATTTATTAAAAAATGTTATTTTTCTAGCTTTGTATTCGAAACCAATGGGGAAAAAATACTGCAATAATTTATTAATTGTACATGTACATATTTTATAATTTTATTTATTACCTCCGGATCCGTAGTGTTGGATATTTATCAAATCCTTAATTCACATTATGCAGATTGCAGATATAATAATTTTCACTATAAATAATTTAATGCCATCATTATAAGTGGCGAGAAGGTGAAAACGTTATTTTCACCATCGCACCATAATAAAAATACGTAATGGTATTTTAATCGTCTTCTCGTCAATTATTGACAACAACCGGTACTACCTTAACATTGTAATGGTTAAATACATAAGTAGTAAGTATACAAATGACATTTTAATGTAGTACCTGTGTACAAATACAAATATTACATTCTTGTTTTTTATAATGTATATCAACTATACCTACATAAATGCATAATATTCGTTTATCAGTAATTAAGTCATCCGCATTCATAACACATTTTTTCTTTGACAATTTACGATCTTTACAATGCCCTTTGAGATTTTCCTTCATATTAATTACAAATCACGTTTCAAGTCAACTTGCGATTAAAATGTTTCATTACAAATGCGTTACAAATACTGTAATGCAAATAAGCTGTAAATTCTACAATACACATAAATACAGATGAAGTTGTTTAGGAGATAACTAGGTGAGCATGTAGAGATGACAGCCGACAGCATTAGACCATCAATAGGTCAATAAGGCAATTAGTTTGACGTACCACGTACCTAACTGCAGAATACGGCGTTTATAAGTTCGTTATTCGTAAATGTTTAATGATCTCATTGCACCTTGTATTCTTGTCGGTCGAATCATTCGATGGACTTAAATTACTGCAATTGCTTTCTATATAAAAGTAAAAATCAATGTTAACGTCACTCCTTATCATTATCATAACTGTCCTTCTTATGTGTAATCATTTTCAGACTTTTCAAATAGTTTCATTAACGGTAACATCGCAATCACAGTTGTATTTTGTATTTGTGAATGCACAGCGTGTATGTCTTACAAGACGGATGCATAGGTACCTAACTGACCTATGTTCTATGTTCAATGTTCAGGTATTTAAATGGATGTAGTATGTACAGGCAACAAGTAAAACAACTTATTATCTTATCGAAAATAGTAGTCAATTGAGATATAAACGAGCAACATAATTAAAGAACTCACTTATGCACAACATATGGCTACGTAAGGTAGTAGATGTATGTAATAAATAACCCAAAGAACTTAAGATTTTTTAGGCTTTCCCTTTGACTTTTAATTCCAATCAACATTAATCATATACAAACATAATCGTCAAGGGACAAAATATTTTTAAAAAAGTCAAACCAATTAAATAGTTGGATCATGTTCAAAATTTTATTTTGCAGTTGTTTCGACGATTGTTGTTTATTCTTACGATTATTTGTACAATTATCTCAAGAAAGTGAAACCTCGGAACGAAAGGTAAACTCTTCTATTATGTAAATTGCAATCTCCCTCGAGAACTGGAAGATGATGTGGCGAATTACTGATACAAGGTATTAGCAAAGCGAATTAGGTGTTGATATCAATAAAATAAATAAATGGATCATTTAGAGGGAGATTTTACGAAAACTGGGTATTATTTGCAGGTGCATTGTATTTAGACCAGGAAGATAGAGAAAAATAGATAAATATTTGACACGATATGTATATATAAAGTAATTAATCATTATAAAAATGATAAGGATAGGATATAACCTGTGTGTAATGTGATAACAAATGATTTTTCACCCATCACTATTTGTGTTAACGGCGTGCGTGAGCATGTTTAATGGAAAAATGTATTTACAGTTTATTTACATAAAACAAAACGGTGCACGTAGCCAGGAAAATGACAACCGTGGGCTCAGTCAGTCCAGATATACAGATAATACAGAACACAATTTATAAAAATAGTGTAGGGGAAAACTAAACAAATGCACTGTAACAGCTATATATGATTTATACATATATTATGCTTGTAAAGCCAACAATAAGATACATGCGTAAATATTCGACATTATCTTTGATAAATTGAATGCATATTCCTGTTTTATTTATTTATTGCCATATCGGTATCGAAACTTATGTATTATTTTCAGAGAGTGACCATCCGTTGTGCGCCCCACCCTTTTCCCGCAAGTTACAAGCCTGCATGCGATGGGGTAACCATTTTAATATCAATAAGTTGTGCGAATCAAATAGCAGCTGGTCTCCGCATATTCTAATAATATCTAATGACTTGCAAATTTCAATCTTCATCTCAAACTTGAGTTGCTTTTGTAAAATATATTTCTTTAGGGCTTACAATGCACATTTAGGGAATTCAGTGGTGAATATTTTATATATCAGTGGAAACACGAAATGGCACAATCCGAAAGAACAGAAGGTAATAGAATATTATTATTTTAATTTAGTAAGAAAATACCATATATGAAGTAATGATGGTAATTAAGAAGGAGTGAAGATGGTCGATAATAGAGATACTATTTTAACAATTTGTATTTATTCAGAACTCCAGATTGACGACATCAGAATTATCGATATTCTGGCCAACAGCAAACTCTTTTGTGACAATTGGCGGCATTTTTGTGCAGCTTTTAACATTGAAAATGCATTGCTGTACGACTTGGAAAGACTGTTTCACGCCCACACTCCAATTAAAGTGATAGTCTCAAAAATTTTGAAACTTTGGAAAAGCAGTGACCCGAGTAATGCAAACATAAAATGTCTTCCCGCCAAACTAACACAAATTGGATGCATTAAATGTGCCGGTAAATTTCTTAAATTGGAAGTTATTTATTTATTCATATTTTACTAAATGAAGCCACGTTATTTAATAATGTATGTCTTGTGTCTAATATTGATAGAGGATATTGAGGATCTCTCCAAGAATTACGGCGAAGGCAATACTGGAATGTCCGCAACTGTAACAATCCCAAACTTGAAAACAACATTAGAAAAATGTCATCTGGAAGCTCCAATTCATTCTAGGCAACGGAAGGATGAGCCAAAAATTTGGTTTAACATTCGGGAACCCACAACTTACTATTTGGGAAGAGAAAACGAAATGAAAATAATCGAAGATCAATTTAAATTTTGTCTGGAAAAGAAATCCATGAGGGTTGTTGCCATAACTGGACTAGGAGGAATCGGAAAAACGGAAATTAGCAGAAATTATGCAAAACAATTTTACGAAAATGTCAAAGGTGACTGCATTTGGCTCGATGCGGAAACAGATTCATCACTCAAACAATCCTTGCAGGATTTATCGAAAAACCAGTTAAATCTCCCACTAAAAGATGACTTGGGAAGAGAGAAAAGTGCGGATATTCTTCTGAAGGAAATATACGGGAAAATATCAGGGAAGATGTCTTTAATCGTTTTTGATAACTTGGAATCTTATGAAAACTCCATTTTGCTTTCCTTGTCCGGTTTAGCTTCCAAGGATTCTCCGACAAACATTAAGCCTTTTGCAATAACAACATCCAGATTTAGCCCCGCAAAAAAGTTCTTTGGAAATAAATGCTTGCATTTGGAGTTGGATGTTCTCGAGAAAGAATCTGCAGTGGAATTCTTCACAAAATCTTTTAATGCAAACGAACATCTTCAGCACAAAAGTTTCTTAGAAACTGTTGGACTACTTTGTGAAAGACTACAATGCTATCCACTCGCAATGCAACAAGCTGCCGCTTATATCAACGAAAATCTTCCAAATTCACCCAAAGCATCAACATTGGTGAATGAAGTAGAAAATTATTTTAACAAACTGGGAAAAGAGGCGAAGAATCTATTGAATCACAAATTGCCACAATTTGAAGCATTAGAGAGTCATTCAAGGACCACTTTCTTGACTTGGAGAGTGACTTTTCAAAAAATAAAGGAAACACCTCGAAATGGAGTTGAAGCAATTCAATTAATGAATATTATTTCATTCGTATCACCTGACAACATTGCAAAAGAATTTATAATCAACTTGGTCCAACGAATTGAAGGACAACGGACACTTGCACAATTAAAGTTGAATGTTGATTTACAATTTGCAGAAATGCCTAATGCAATACTCGGTATGGACAATGAATACCTAAAAAGAATGGACAATTCTTTGGAATTGTTGAAAAATCATTCAATGATTAAAATATCCGAAAACAAAGTCTCATTCATCGATTAGTGCAAGAAATCACGGGAATAGAATTACGGGAAAGGGGAGAGTTTATTTCAACACTAGACAAGATGGTAGAATGCATGGAGAAAATGCTGAAAGACGAAGAAGTCACTTTAGATCACTTGATCCACGTACAAACGGTTTGGGAGGTTGCAGCGCAGAATCCAGAAATTATTAGAAAGTATCCAGACTTTGCACATTTGATTAACTACAAATTATATTTATCTGGAAGATACCAAGACTCTTTGGATTTCAGTTGTGGGGCTGTTAAAGTACTAGAATCTATTCTGAGAGAGGAGAATCGATCTACATTGAAAATGAGTTTCTATAAGGGAGTTGTTTTACAAGAGTTAGGAAAGTACGAGGATTCGCTTTCATTGCTCCTAAAAGTTCATGGAAAACAGAAAGAATTGTTTGGGGAAGAGGAGAACGATTGTTTAACCACATTAAGAGCAATAGGAAGTGTTTATTACAATTTAGATGACTTTGAGGAAGCAATTAAATGGTTAGAAGATGTACTGGAGAAAAGAGAAAGGGTAAGTGGGAAAGAGCACAACGAAACACTTGCTTTAAAACACGCTTTGGCAGCTGCACTTAGAGGTCAAGGAAAGAACAAAGAGGCGATGGAATTGAACAAAGAAGTACTGGAAGTTGAAGAGCGTTTATTGGGAAAAAGTCACCGAAATACTTTATCCACAAAAGACAATATGGCCCGCATTCTGTTCAAACAAAAAGAGTACAAGGAAGCCTTAAAAATGTTTCAAGAAGTTTTGGATGTGGAGGAGAAAGTGTTGGAGTTGAATCATCCATATACATTAACTACCAAATATTGGATCGCCTCAATCTACAAATCTCTTGATATGATTCCAGAAGGTCTACAATTAGCAGAAGAAGTGTACCAGAAGCGAAGGGAAATCCTTGGTCCACAGCACCCATATACAATTGCCTCGTTTACTTTATTGATAGGATTGAAGCATTTATTAGTTTCTGCCTGACACATGATAGCAAAACTCATAATTGTTTTAAATTAATTTAGCCAATGAAAAATATTTATTGGAGCTAAATTCTTATTTTATCTATTTAATTAGATACATAATATTTCCTGCAAGTTGTATTCATTTTATTGTGTATAATTGTGGTTTGGATCTGTGCTAACCTGTTATGTATGTACAATAATTTATTCATATAATATTTTCGCACGTACCATTGTTTAGGCTGATCCTTTGACTTCTGTCACGTAGCATTGGGTGCGAAATGGTAAAATACGATAATTGTTCAAAGTCTGTTAACAATATTTTACGTAATTTATCACATTTGTAATTCCAATTGTAACACTAAAAAGAAATATATTAACATATTATTCAATACTTAACTTACTTTTTGACAAATACGCTTGATGCTTATATTATAAAACATTAACATATCACTATTACTATTATTTCATAGATTAATAGGATACCTCTTAGGAAAGAATAATACTTGGGAAGTGAAAAAATTAAATACATG
This sequence comes from Tomocerus mixtus, assembly GCA_034694165.1. Classification (NCBI taxonomy): domain Eukaryota; kingdom Metazoa; phylum Arthropoda; class Collembola; order Entomobryomorpha; family Tomoceridae; genus Tomocerus; species Tomocerus mixtus. The sequence goes on along the minus strand of JAQFYC010004487.1, from coordinate 10,662 downwards.
AAATTAGTTGAAGTTCGAGAAAGGAGGGAATAATATAAAGCAGGCTGTCTCAAAGGATCGGTTAACGCTCTGAAAGCTACAATCCAGTACTCAAAAACAAAACAAAATCGCCATAGCCATACCACATTCTGGTATGGCTATGGCGGTTTGTTTTGTTTGTAATTAAGTAAATAATTAAGTAGTAGTAATTAAGTTACAATTTGGTTTTTAACTGATATAACTATAACACATTCGATTGAATGATAATTTTTGATAATATCACTTGTTTGGAGAAAATAGATGGAAATTTAACATTGAAAAAGAATCCTTAATTACAGATTTTAGATAAAAATGTCTTTAGCTTAAAGCGTTTCCGAAAATCTTCGAAAAATAATGGAATTGTACCACAAGCTCCGATCATCAAACCTATGAATTCAATATGTGGCGCTTTATACTTTTATTTAGGTATGTTTTATAATACATTTTGATTTATATAATATTATAATGCTATCATATACTCAAAAATTGATTACATATTATTATTGTATTACACAAGTAATACATAAATGCAGTATTGTGTACCAGCAAGTCACCCCATGATATTACGATCATCCTGTTTGCATTATAATACAGATAATAAATTCAAGTGCTATCTTTTGCAGATTACATACACACTGTAAAAATTAGTTTAGTATGCGTACGTATTAAACCATATTTATTCTAATGCATTCTTACTAAATTACAGTACTAGTGGGAAATGCGTATTTAATTTCAAGACTTCATGCATACTAAGCCTTCGAAAGTGAAGATGTCTTTAGTTTAAATGAAATAAAATATGTACTTACAGTTATATTAATGAATCCGTACAAAATTTCATTATGCAAATGGCTGTAAAGTAAGTACATACGTACACGTACAGTTGTTGAAGATATAATATAGTATGAACGATTATGAACTGGAGAAACAAGATGGCTTAACACAATCTTTCAAGTACGAAGAATCATTATAGCGAGGTAATGAGAGTGGCTAACTGTAATTGTAATGTATTGGAGATGCGTGAGTGATGGGTTCAAACCCCAGCAGGGCCTTCGATTTGCTTTTTTTTCTTACTTTAGTATTTAATTTCAGTACGCATAGGTCCTTAAATGTAGCATGGATTCGTTGAAATATTTTCAGTACGCACTGAGTACTTAAAAGTTGCTTGGATTGCTATTATCCCAAAATTATGTATGTACGTACTTAGAAACGACTGCTTTTGTACTTAGAGGTAGTACGGATTTTTTTCAGTGCAACATAAGACATGCTTTCAAAAAGTTTACTCGGGTCGCTACCCTCTCTCCTATCAAGCAAAATAAAAAGTAAAGTGTCGTGCATGCGTCACACTCGTGCACATTCAAACTACGCTTCGGAAAGGAAGTGTATTTGTCATCTCTTTTCGTAAAGTAAATATAAAGTGTGTTATTGACAATTTCATTCATTAACTTTTTGGGGTGATTAAATCTTGCTTATCAAGTTATTAACCTGCAATATCATACAATCTTGTGTGTACGCAATGTTAACAACTACCAGTTACTCCGTCACTTCCCCTGAATCAGAGTCTTACATAGTACATAAGTCCATATTACAGTTAAATATTAATTAGTGGTTTACGGAAAATAACGAATTCGCCAACAACTAATTAAGAAACCATTTTAGCATAATATATACAAATATAAATAATAAAGTGTAATGGAAAAACGCATAAAGTATATCACAACTAAATTATGCAGTACAATTATAATAAAGAATGATAACACTTCGTAATTTATATCTTTTCCAGATGCAGTGTACTAATTGTAAGTACGTTAATGCAAAATTGTTGATAAGCTGCAAATGAAAACAAAAGGTTATTGAATTATAGATAATTACGCAGAACATTTATCTATACTTACACAGGATGAACACTACATAGGTAGCAAATGAATTAATTCACCTACATAAGTATTGGAAACGTAAACTGCCTTAAACTGGTTATCTTTGAACGTATTCAATGATTTATTATTTATTGACATTGAACCCAAATATTTTGTGTGTTTACATAATTGTACAACTAAATCAAGCAAGTACAGTAAATACACACACCATTCATTGATATTTCATTTATTTACTTTCATTCTTTGTCACAAAGTTTACCTTATTGTTTGTGACAGATTTAAAAACAACAATGGATTTGAACTGTGGGGTTAAAGAAATCTGGAGACGGTTGTTTTTCCTGGACTGCAAATAATTACCTCTCACACAATACATAATTAGCAAATACTGTTACAGAATTTAACGCAATGAATTGACATGGGATGTTCATAATCAATTCATTTTTGTATAAAAGAGCTTAAATAATTACATTAAATCACAATTCAAATCCGACATCAGCCACAACAGCATAAACTGGAAATATCTCCTGAACCACTACCTACTATACATAAGAAATAATAATACATACATTTCCTACATTATATCTTTCTCACTGACACAACGTTCCATAAAAGAAAAATACAATTTTATTACCGCAATTACCAGAATTTATAAATAATAATAATTAATTTGTTAAAAACACCAAAATGGGTTTAATATTTATAGTAGCCTTTATTATAGCCTTAAGTGCTACCACATCGGCAGCCCCTTCTTCCAAAATCGAAGCTGAACTACAAAGATCGTTCGAAACAAAAAACACAGCAGCCGTTTTCATAAACATGAAGGAAGGAACAAAAGACCTGCTCCGATTTATTTCCTCGCAGATGTACAATTCCAGGGAAGATCGAATTAACGCAGTTGTTTCCGCACTAAAGCTACATGCAGGGTCAACACAGAAGTCCGTGAAAGAATTCCTGAACGAACAAAAAATCCATTACGAGAGCTTTTGGATTTCCAACCAGATCTACATTCCAGAAGCTTCTCTGTCTCTTGTCCAGCAGCTTGCAGATTATCAGACGATTTCAGAAATAATCGAAGAAGGCATCTCCCACATTGAGGAACCGATTATCTCCAGTATTGTCACATTGCCTCCAGGAGTCTCACCAGCTGATACGCAGTGGGGAATTTCCAAAATCGAAGCGGATCGAGTTTGGGGCACAGCGGGGCACACGGGAGTTGGGGTCGTCGTTGGAATAATTGACACCGGAGTTCGGGGAACTCATCAGGACTTGAGAATTAATTACAGGACCCCTTACGGGTGGAGGGACCCCTCATTTACTCACCCTAATGCCACCCCTGATGATGGAAATGGTCACGGAACTCATTGCCTTGGGACAATTATCGGTTCTAATGGAATCGGAGTCGCTCCTGGGGCACGGTGGGTCGCTTGTAAGGGGTGCACCACTGCTTTCTGTCAGAATAGTCATTTACTCCTCTGTGGACAATGGATGACTTGCCCCACTCTTCCTGATGGCACTGAAGAAGATTGTTCCAAAGCACCCAATTTGGTCAGCAACAGTTGGGCTGGTGGGCGTGGCAATACATTTTACAATCCTGTAGTCGATGCTTGGAAGGCGGTAAACATCATCCCAATTTTTGGACAGGGAAATTCAGGTATTTATCTAAAACACCAATTAAAATTAATTTTGCCATTAAAACAAGCAGTGCTCGGAATCCTTATTTAAATTAATTATTTTATTAAAGGTCCCGGTTGCGATACTGCATTGGCTCCAGCGGATTCTGACGTCATAGGAGTTGGCGCTACTGCCTCGGATGATAATTTGGCTTCCTTCAGCAGTAAAGGTCCTAGTATTTACGGAGCACTGAAACCGGACATTTCTGCCCCTGGTGCCGACATTTATTCTTCTTATAACTCTGCGGATAATGCTTTTGCAACTCTTTCGGGAACCAGTATGGCTACACCCCATGTGGCAGGCGCAGTCGCACTCATTCTCAGTCGGAGGGGAAATATGACTTACGAACAAGTTAAGGAAGTTCTTTTTAACGGAGTGGATACTGAATCATTAGTCCAGTGCACGTACACCTGCGGGGGTATAGATGGCTCAGTTTACCCAAATAACTGCTATGGCCATGGAAGACTCAATGTATATAATTCAGTTGTAAATCTCCAGTAATGACAATAATACATAAATATGCCTGTAAATTTGTAAATAAGATTTTGTTTTATAGTTTGCACATTTTTTTAATTCTACCACCGATAATAAACTAAATAAGTAATTGCAACGTATATCTTTTGTAGTGGTGTGTATTTTATTTCTAGCATTATTATCAATTCTATGAACATTAAAAAAAGTATATCTCCAAGTAGCACTCAGGATGCTTTATTGCTGGATTTCTGTTAGAATTGCTAGGAATTGCCAAAATGAATAATATCACTTATTGATTGCTAATGCAGGTTTGCAATGGATTATAGTATATGTAAAACCTTTCTATTATCATACATTATCAATGATCATGTATAGGTCAATTGCTGTCAGCAATGGCACAACATAACAGTGAGCAGTTCGCCTGGCACTGCACTGTCTATAGTTTGTTTTGCATTCAATTCGGATTTAAACTGAAATATGGACCAAAGGAGAAGGACGCCAGAGACGACTTGAGAAAATTTTGTTATTTTTATTGGATTTTGCGACTGAAAATTTTCGGTTGTTATTATCCCAATGGAAGGGCAGCAGCTTGTAGTGGTGCAGAATATTGATGTAGGTTGCTATCCACTGCGAATTATTATTGCTGGTGTTAAGTTCGGGAATTGTGTAGACCACGTATTTCAAAAACGAAAATACTTTTTTCGGCTCTGTTAAATTGGCAGATAAATATTGGAAAATGTTATCCCACATTGTCAACAAGGCACTCATTGAAATGTTAATGATTGCTAATATTGCACTGACTTTAGAATGCACATTGTTGAAAATTTTAACTCCTTTATATATTCCTTTTAAGTTGTAAGGCTCCCTTACAGTATATTAGGAAATATGTCTAAAAGGTACGTATAAAAGGTTTCAAGCCAAATATAAGTAAATAAATCCCAGTTGCAGATTTTGAGACAATGTGGGTTCACAACTGTCACCAGGAGAGAGGAATAGTACATGAATGTCATTTACCCCAAACCTGGGACAATGTATATTTCATGAAAATTGACAGTGGCTGTAGTATGTCATTTACCGTGAAAACTGGTAGTCTAGTTACACTATTTAGCTAAGCACTTTATATAAACTGTTTATTGAATGTGAGAAAGCAAAAATTGAATAAAAAGGTGTGTGAACATAATGTGTCATTTTATTTCCAATTGATACCAAAGTATAATCACTTTGGTAGGGAACAAGGAAAACAGTCTACACGGTGCTAAAACTGGAATATATTTATAATTTAAGCGTTTGGATACTTAGTGTGGAAACCAGCCATACTTAATAGCATAATGTGTGGAGTACAATATTATGAAAACCCTGAATAATGAGAAGGGAGGCAGCTGTGGTTGAGTAATAGCACCATTTCTTTTTAATCTATTCACATAATCACATCACATTATGAACAGGAGATTTGACAGCAAACAAAACTTGAACAGATAGGCAAACTATATTTTTGTGGGTAGGTATTTGTTGTGTGGATAAGGTTTGTCATATAAACTGCAATTTTCATTTGGGACTACAATAATTTATAAGATTACATAATGATATGGTTTAGGTTAGATTAGATTATGGCTTTATGCAAGTGCCACAATCAAATTCGTGTTTTTTGCAGCAAGCAGCACCGAAGGCAAGCTCTGTTTTAGTTACCTTACTCCCTGTATGATCCGAGTCGCATCCAATATCTTTCGATAGTCAAATATATACAATTTTAACTTAAACTTAAAATTTGGGTTTAACGTGAATCTGATGTTCACAAAGAAAGGGGACAGAGTGAGGCAGAATAAAATAAGAAAATACAACGAAATAACCTTTTAAGATTAGGTAACTGATATTTGGTGAAGTTGAGGTCACTCAAATATCAATTTGACGGTTAACGTTTATATTTAAATCTCTACAATTATTTTAACAACCTTACTTTGGATTGCTTTATTTATTTATTCGTGTAATGTATTGGTGCCTTTAGAATATTTAACTTATGAATTGCTGGTATGGTTATGAAAACTTGCAGTGCAGTAGTACAATTTAATGTTCGCTATTATCACTAAAATGTACCTGTATGGTCAGAATGAAAAGGAAGAAACTCCCCAGTCAAAATAAGTCTCAAAGAAATATAGAATATTCGCAATTTTAAAATTTAAACTTGAGTAGTTGTAACAGTAAATATGTGATTTTGTCAATCTCTTTCAAATATTAAGTCAGGGATAGTACATACTGCTACTCTTTACACATACACACAACGAAATGCAAGTATTAAATCAAACCAAATAACAGCATTAATGCAATTAGAAATTTTCGTTTTTGTGTGACCGAGTAAGCGACGGAAACCGATGAATTTTATGTATAGATACACGGAGAGTGTAAACTTTGGATAAACAACCTTTACGTGCCTATCTAGTAGCCATAAGTAGCGTAACCAACAAGGAAAGCATCCCTTGATAGAAATCGAATATTCTCGTGTACTTCACAGCTCTGATTGGTCCCAAGGCTATCCCATACCCCCTGAGGGCTTTCAACATTCTTCGATTAACACGGTTGCCCTGTTCGGCATTTGATTTCATTTTCGAGATAAATTCATTTGAATTTTTCCAACAGATGGCAAAACCTACAAGGAATAGTGCCTGTCCTATAATGGCCAAGAGAAGGAGTACGACGAACATTGTGTATGCCCCTGTTGTGGTTTTATCACGCAGGCGTATGCAGCCATAGCTTGAGATCATAAACGATGATGCGAATCCGTAGGTGATGGTTGGCAAACACCAGGAAGTGATGCTTTTGTTGAAAAGGACGTTCAGAATCCTCAATCTGTTGAAGGACGCAATTTGCTCCTCGAAGCTTCCTCGTTGTAGCCTGTAAAATTAAATACATTATAGTACTAAACATAATTTTAAATATATTTAAGTTAAACTAATTTCCCATACGTTTTGTGATGGATTAAATTGTAATTCCGAATGTTGTAGACGATTGTATAAGTAAAGCAGAAAGAAGGTAGAATAGCCATAATCCAGTCGAACCCAGTTCGGGCTACAAAAGAACAGAACCGTCCAGCAAAATTGTCCACCCTTTTCGAATGCAGAAATAAATTCATGAACAGATCCGGATTTTGCTGCACGTTCAGCAGCAGAAAAATCCAAAATGCGGCGCCATAAAATACAGGAAAGAGATATTTTGAAATTAATAATTCAATTCTTTCTCCAATATTTTTTCTTGGTTCCAGATCTCTCTCTACAAAGTACATAAATTTTGGAATATATTAAATTGTTATAAATTATAGCTATACCTTTTTTGTATACAATTAAGAAAATGATATTATGGATATAGAAGCACTTACTTGAGCTCATTGCTGTAACTGTGCCCTCGTTGTATAGACAGTTTAATGTGCTGACCATTTCCTTAGCTCGACTTTCGACATTTGAAAGAATTACAATAATCACCGAGTAACGATTAATATCAAAAAATGCAGTAAGTAGGTCAATTCCTGTTTGTTTTGCATTTAATTCGGATTTAAACTGAAATATGGACCAAAGGAGAAGGACGCCAGAGACTACTTGAGAAAATTTTGTTATTTTAGTTGGGTTTGCGACCGAAAATTTTCGGTTGTTATTATCCCAACGGAAGGGCAGCAGCTTGTAGTGGTGCAGAATATTGATATAGGTTGCAAGCCATTGCAAATTTTTATTGCTGATTTTGAGTTCGGGAATTTTGTACACCACGTATTTCAAAAACGAAAATACTTTTTCCGGCTCTGTTAAATTGGCAGATAAATAGTGGTAAATGTTATCCCACATTGTCAACAAGGCACTCAATGAAATGTTAATGATTGCTAATATTGTACTGACTTTAAAATGCATATCGTTGAAAATTATAACTACTTGTTATATTCCTTTATATTAGGAAATAGTTCTAAAAAGTACATACAAAAGGGTTTAAGCCAAATATAAGTAAATAAATCACAGTTGCAGATTTTGAGACAATGTGGGTTCACAACTGTCACCAGGAGAGAGGAATAGTACATGAATATCACTTACCCTAAATCTGGGACAATGTATATTTCATAAAAATTGACAGTGGCTGAAGTATGTCATTTACCGAGAAAACTGGTAGTCTAGTTACACTATTTAGCTAAGCCACTTGAATGCATTTGCTTGGATTATCCCACTTTACATAAACTGTGGATTGTATAGGAGAAAGCAAAAATTGAATAAAAAGGTGTGTGAAATTAATGTGTGTCCTTTTATTAAATAGCGGAAGATACTTTATAGGAATACGTTGTCTGGGTGTCTGTCTGTCCGTCCGTCCGTTCAATAACTTTTGAACGAATTAAGATGAACCGTTCCAACTCAGGCTCAGGTATAGTTCTTTGTGGGACGAGAGGACGACACCCTGCTAATATGGGGTCAATAGGTTTATGGGTCACTGAGTTAGGTCAATTTGAAACATTGTTCAATTTACAGTATGCCGAATACATATGCATACAAGGGCGGACGCAGGAAAACATTTCGGGATAGGCTCAAAATATGCGGTTCAAAAACAGCAAAAAATCGCGCGTAGCGCGAAAAAATTTGCATTTTTTGTTCATTATTGATCAATTTTACAATATAGGGCTGATTTTACCTCCAAATTACAACGAGGTGCGTTTAATTTTGCTGTTTGTATGGGCAAATTATAGAGTTAAAACATACAAATTTAGCAAAATCGCGCGTAGCGCAAACTTTTTGGCATTTTTTGTACATTTTTTGCAAAAGTTTACAATAAGGGGCTGATTTTACCTGCAAATTACAGCAAGGTGCGTTAAATGTTTGCTGTTTTTATGCAAATTATTGACTTAAAACATACACATTTAACAGAATCGCGCGCAGCGCGAAATTTTTGGCCGTTTTTTGTTCATTTTTGTCATTTTTGCCCATAATATCTAGTGTATGCCCAAAATTTCGGGGTAGGCACGGGCCTACTCGGCCTACCCCATTCATCCGCCTTTGATACAATACACTGCACACTAAGGTGCTCCCTGCACCCGTGCCGACAACGCCCAGCACCCATGCCGTAAGCGCTAATCAAAGGTGTTAACCGTGTACCGTCGATTGACTTCTGACTTAAGTTCCTGAATACATTTAGTCTGCGTACAACAATAGCATGGCATACCAGAAACATAATATATGGACCACATCTACGAGAGGTGTAGCATAAGTGGTAGGCTTTTCATTTTTATATATTTTTGTAACTTTTAAACGGTTCAACCTTTTTGAATTGTGTTAACGGAATTCAAGGCTAGGATAAGTTTTACTTTCTCACAATGCCCCAAGTTATTGGGGCAATGTGAGATTAGACCAAAAACGGACTGTATTATGTGTTCACTGTTGACAGTTTGCACCTGTTCACTTTCGCTACTTTTTTACACACAGGTTTGCAATGTTTTATTTCCAATTGATACCAAAGTATAGTCATTGTTGAAGGGAACACAGTGCTAAAACTGGACTTAAAATGTATTTAGTTTAAGCGTTTGGATACTTTTTGTAATGTGCAAACCAGCCATACTTTTTAACATAATATCTGGAGTAGAGTATTATGAAAACCCTGAATAATGAGAAGAGAGGCAGCTATGGTTAAGTAATTGCACCATTTCTTTTTAAAATATTCACAGAACTACATAACATTATGGACAGGAGATTTGACAATAATCAAAAATTGAACAGCTAAACAAACTATAATTGTAGGTGGGTATTTGTTGTGTGGATAATTTATAATATTACATATATTATGGTTAACGTTAATAATTCAAACTCTACAATTATTTTAACAACCTTGCTTTGGACTGCTTTACATATTTTATTTATTCGTGTAATGTATTGGTGCCTTTAGAATAGGTATTTAACTTATGAATTGCTGGTATGGTTATGAAAACTTGCATTATTACATTATAATGTTCGCTATTTTACTACAATGTACCTGTATGGCCAGAACAGAATGAAAGGAAGAATACTCCCCAGTCAACATAATTCTAAAGGAAAAAATAAGTAGATGATTGTCCACCTCCTGCTCCGAACTTTCCAAAAGGAAAAGTAATAAAATACATGATAGCAGTAGGAGTCGCAATTTTCAAATTTTAAACTTGAGTAGTTGCAACAGTAAACATGTGGTCACGTGATTTGCCAATATCTCTCAAATATTAAGTCAGGGATAGTACATACTGCTGCTCTTGACACATACACACAACGAAATGCAAGTATTAAATCAAACCAAAAGTACATCATTAATGCAATTAGAAATTTTTTTTGTGTGACCGAGCGAGCGACGGAAACCGATGAATTTTATGTATATAGCAACATGGAGATTGCAAACGCTGGCTAAACGATCTATAGGTTCCTATTTGGTAGCCATAACAGGCGCGTAGCCTCAGATCCCTGCTGGGGGGTGCTTTGATCAAGAATTTTGTGCACATAACGTATTTAATGCTATAAACAATAGATTGTGACAGTTATTTACAAGTTCATATCTTTTCATCAAGGCGGACCCAGAAAATAATTTCGGGGTAGGCTTGAAATTGAAATTTTATTGTAATGTCGCCCAGGAGTGCCCAAACTCGGGGAAA
>JAQFYC010004486.1:0-17006 GCA_034694165.1 Tomocerus mixtus | reverse complement strand
TCGCTCGGGGAATTGTCGCCGCGGGGAATAGTCGCATGCGGGGAATTGTCGCCGCGGGGAATTGTCGCAGAATCATACATTTAACAGGAAATGAGAATTATTTAGTGTGTGCTAATTCAGTCGTGGATTAATTGCAAATACATGGTGGTCCACTGACATAATCGCTGATTATGCAGTATCACTGACATTTTTTGCAGGTGAAGTGGCTCTATAAAATGCATGAAATAAGAGACACTGATACGAGTCGTCATGATATTAGCTTTGTCAATGATTACTATTGAACTCTTGTTTTAAAGATTATACAATGTGTACTTATTTAGGAAATACGTCTTTTTCTTAAAATTATATTTTCTACCTTCTTTACACTTACCTTATTAATATCTTTACTAGATAGCATAGCTCATTGTATCCAACATACTCACGCATATTCATAACACCAGAACAGATAGAAAACTGAGAGCAAGTAAGCAAGTCTTACTTTTGTTCTCAAAGAGTAAATACTATATTAAGCTTGTTAGAATACATACACAGATCAATCTTTAGTGCAGCATTGATCTTGGTTTTAATGTACCTTTGAACTTTTAAACCTTTTAGATCATTCCTAATCTTATACAATTGCGCTTACGGATGATACTCTATTACTTCATAATGAAAATAGGAATCAGATTTATACGTACTGCGAAACCATTACAGTATCAACAGTATACGGATAGTAATCCAAAGGTAACTTTTGTAGTATTGTCATATTTGACGAATGTTGAGTTAAAAAGTTAGAAAGAAGGGCCACTAAAAATTAATACAACAAGTAGGAAAGTGGAGGAATTATGTTTTATCTTATACTTTGTATTGTATTTTGCTATGAAGCTAACCCAGTAGTTATTATGTATGTATAAATAACACGTAGAGAACAATTATAATATGAGTAGATAGATTGTGTGTACTTAAGTAAATCAGTCGTTACATTTAACAGCTTTGATAATATTCCATGCATAATGCATTATGGCATTTGTTGGTAAACCGCAGTGGATTTTAGGAGAAGGCCGATATTATGATATGTGCATAGATTAGTTTACAGTACAGTACAGTTGCATCCCAGACCAGACAGAATGGTTAGGTTGTATAGTGCATTTAGTTATTCGTTGCACATTTAGGCAGACATCATTCAGACAAGGATCAGCCATCTACTAATCTACTATACTATGTCGACTGTGTACTTGTCTAGATACATTTAAACAAACGTATCAACAGATTTTTGCAGTGCACTGCAAAAATGTCTTTGCTCTTCAACCTTATTCCGTATCATTTTCGAGTAGACGAACAGAAACTGAAGAGATACGATTGCTATATGAGTTCAACCTGCTTTTCACAATTACAAGTGTTTTAAGAGCTACGAGTGGAGTGGAGCTAATCTAACAAGAGCCAGAAGCATGTATCTTTTACTGTGTACTAGTATGTACATACAAGTTTAAATTCTAAGGGTATTTCTAGTTAAATTTTACTGTGGGATAGTTGTACTATGACTGAAGCTTTTTCAGGTTACATTCATCTACGTTCAAAAACTATGGAAAAGTCAACTACAAGTTCTTTACTTATATGCAGCCACATGTATGTATATTATGGCTATGGTATATGCACATATCTACGTTAAAGTTTTACAAGGTGAGCCATAGAAAATTGACAAGTAAGTGCTAAGATGTTTCCAGAGAAGCAAGATCATATTCATATTCTATAGACATTCTACCAGCATCGCTCACAGTCAAAACTTCCAGGGAAAGTTTTCCTTTTAAACAAAAATACCTAAAAATCGAAAGCTTTAATAATTTGATAATGGTTGTAATCCGAGCCTATACGCGGGAGATATTGGCATTTACTTAGATTAACGGAAAACTTTATGGAACAACGAAAAGTATAATTTTGGCGCAATAAGTTATAAGCAAATAGAATATAGATGGGAAACTTTCATCATTTTTTAATTTCGTAGGACTTACATTTTACTTTAGTAAAATTATTATAGAAAGTGTACTAATTAGTTTCCTGGAACAGTACAGCATACATGGTAATGATGTTACTGGTTATAAACCACCCTGTAACTAAAGGGGAATTGACCTATTTGCAAAATTTGTAACACCATTAACACTACATTATTATTTATTATGGCACATACTGAAAACAAATACTGATGTGGTTTTACTTTCATGGACTTTCATTACGTAGGTATATATGTAACATTTTATATTAGAATATAATGTTGGAACTCTATCGTAACATGTGCTGTTCCGATTTTATTTCTCCTTCTGTCAATATTCTTCCTTTTTATCCATGTCTTACCAAAATCAACTTATATACGCTAAATTAGATACTCAAATTACTTCTTTAAATATGCTCTACTTTGGTTGCTGATCTAAATCTACCACAAAATATAATCTATAGTCTATAGGTATATGCATATACATACATGAATCAGGAAGCTTTAGGAAACGCAAATGAATTAGTGTGTTTATGGGATTACAAGAAGTCTTCAGCGTGTACTAATAGTATTTCACAGTAACAGTCTGGCGGATCTGGATTTACCATTTACCATTGCATTCGCTGTATCCAAAGTTGAGAAAACGTAGAAACCGTACGAAATGGGCCCACGCTACAGGCAGAATTGCTTTATATTACATTGGGGAGTATTATGGCTTAGTTTAAAGATATAAACGCTCTTCTTACCGCATCGTACCGAATGTTCGGAATATCAGAATAGTGCAAGGCTAAACTGAAGGAAAGATTGTTTTATGTGCATTGCATAGCAGTATTTTCAGTAAGGTTAGGTATATAGGATGGATATTGCGGAGCATTTCTCTTCGGTTTAGTTTAGGAAGGATACGCGAGCAAGTGAACTCAGCAGAGCAGAACATTGAGCTTAACGTCATCACTTCGGTGAATTTGTTGTCATGTCATGTCAGTTCTCTTGGAAGTTTCTTATCACTCTCTATCTCATGGGGCTACAAGAGAAGACTGGAACGGTCGCTCCTTGGTGTGATGTTGATGTTGTGCTACTGATTCTACTATGTATGTGGTGAAAACATGGAAATGTTTATAATGCTTAACTTGCTCTGGATTATGGATATTTTCTATTATCCTTTCCAGTAATTGCTTTTGATGGATAAAATTATTTTGGAGACTCTTTTGATATCTTCGTTACTCAAACTTTTGCACTTTGTTTCATGTGTTTCAGTAAACTAATCCATCGTAATAATTTCTTTGCATACAAACTACCATGCAAATACGCTAAACCGTTATATATATTATATATTAAAAACCTGTGGATCTATATGTACATCTGATGGTATAATACCTACATCAACAAAATGAAATACACAAATAACCTAATGGAAAATGGAAAATACACGCAAACACACAAATGTGTTCCTAATTTGTTGCATAACTAGTTGTTTAATTACAAAAAACATTGCAAAATACAATGTTCCCATCTACAATAAAATAAGTAGGTACAAGTAAACAGATCTAATACTGTTTGCAAATATTTATTTGCAAATATTACATGTCTCCCAATTTGCAAACATAGTTTACAAATTCCCTAGCCATGTTATTTACATACATATAATGCAATGCATTTGTCAGTATTAAAGACTACACAGGAAAGATAAGTCTGGATGAACAAAAAGTTAAAATGTATATAAAGTAACAATCTCTCAATATATACATTTATATAAAGTACCTAGTTACTTTCAGCAAATACAAACTTATAAAGTTGTATCACAAACTACTGCGAACATTTAATGCTTATTATTTTAGTATAGTTGTATAGAGTTGTTGGTGTGTGGAGATATTCATAGGAAAATAATAAATGTACACAAAGAGCGTAAGTAGCGAATGTGATATGACAGTGGATGAGGTTATGCGTAATGTTTTAGCATTGAAATGATGCCAAATCCGATTGATGATGTCAGTAGCTAGCTACCATAATATTATAGATAATGCAGAAGACTGTATATAGCTGATCGCGTATACAATTGAAAAGGCGAAGTTGTACAAACTTTTTTTCACCTGCATTTACGTGATACGGTAGTGATAATGTAGTGTTATCTGTTTCAGTCATTGCGGAACGAGGTGCTAGTTTGTGACACTGGCTAATAAGTTGCCGTTTGTAGGAATACAAGTACAAGTTTTGCAGAGATTAAAGTAGTTATAAGATATCTACAGACAGACAGTAGACTCCTAACTTTTTCGTATTATTGTCTTGTATGCTAAATAGCGCTGCGTTCTGACTTCATTTTTGACTATTCTGTTTATTTGCAATTCTTGCGAATAAATTTTATTGAGATTTTGGCAATGTTAGCAAGAAAAATCATAAATAGATATATTACCACAATTTCCCATTACTTTTCTGAGTCCTCATATAATTTTTGCTATTAAGTAGTTAACGTAAAAATGACATCCTTATTTCAGTATTGTAATTTTATTTATTGGTAAAATCTTACACAATAATAACTCGTTATGATTCAATGCTACTGCACTTAAGAATGCTTTGATGGAACCAGCATCATTCAATTCAATATTGAATGCGATGTTGATTCCATATATTTGTATTTTCGTGGAATCGATCTCATATCTATTCTCTTTCTGTGTATGTTATCACGGTGTATGTATTTGCAGAAAGATTATACCCGAGTGCCGAGTATGACTACGAATACAAGGGTTGAGTTTAAAGTACCTATGTATACATGGAATAGGTATGTCTGTCTGGCTTTAGCTAATACAATATTGTATTCGTATTAAATGTATATAGTGTGTATCAGCATGCACATCTATGTCATGTATGTGCGTATGCATATTCAAGTGATGATTTGACTTAAGAGCTTATAAATGCAGATATGATGAAAAAGGGGAGAGTAAAGCAGAGGTGTATAGTATCAAAATCAGCATAATGAAGTAAAGCAAAAGCAAAGTTGAGAAAGATTGATAAAGGTGGATGATAAAAGGAGAATAGTATTTCTGAGAAATGATCAAACTCATAGTCTGACTCATATGATATAGTGAAACAGCAAAGACTGATGAATGAGACCACTGTTTGTTGCCAATGCAATGTCTAGCTGGCCAAGCCAACTAGGTAGCTTATGTACAACTATAACATAACAACACCATCGCATCGTCTCGTCTCTCGTCTACTTACTACTTACCTACCGATACTTATTTACTAGTGCATTAAAGTCTGTTCTGCGATGTTGCTCTGCTTAAAACTTTAAATTATTAGTATTATATTATACTTGGTATCTTTAAATTAAATTTTCCCTTGCCTGACTGCTCTCGGGCATTGTGCAACTTATTTTCGCTCTTTCCTACCCTTTCAATATAAATGATTTCTAGAATACAATGCAATGTATTGTGGGCTAGTATTTTGTACAAGTATATACCTTGCTAAGTACCTATATATAGTATTTTATAATGCTACACAGAGACGGATAAATAAGTAAAATGTAAAGTTTGTAATCATCACCAAAATGTGACTTAACAGGTTAGCAAAATTGATACTACTACATTGTAGCGTTATTGACGGAAATATTCAAAATGTGCTTTCTAGAGAAAATTATTGGAATAAGTTGGTACACAGCACAGCGCAAACACATTTAATTTATTAAGTGATTGGAAGCTACTGTTTGAAAATAGTGCGTCTGTCCGTCTTCGTCTCGTGGAGATCGGATCGCCAAAGCTACATAGTATGCTAAATCTAATGTCAAGGAAATACTACCGCATCTGAAAAATATGTTTGTTACAGCATTGCTATGTAGGTAAACTCAGGCCCCGCTCTGATATATATATATTATACTTATATATGTATTTATATTTAGTGGTAGAGTTTTTTTTATCTAACTACACGAAACAACTTTGGTCGTGTTTAGTTGTGATTGGATTGGAATTACAAGATTGCCACTATATTTATTTACTAATAACAGTTTGTTATAATTATTGACAGAGGAGTAATTTAGTTTCTTCAGTATATTTTCGTGGCAGATATGTAAGAGGAACATCTTTCATACACTGGTGTGGTAGGTATGTATTTACTACCAACGACAATGTATTTAATGTATAATGTGTTTTTTGTGTCTTCGTTCTGAATCATATCGGGTTATAGGTCGTATTCACCCTTGACCCCACCTCACCTTTGTACAATGAACTGGAAATATAATACATTCAGTGCATTGCGTATTATCAATTTAAAGTGATTTTTGAGGATCGTCTACTAAATGTGCCTACCTGATTTTTATCGTATTTTATTTATAACATTATGTATATATGTACAACACCGCAAACTACTTTATATTGGAATACAGTAGACTACTAAGGACAAAGTATTGAGCTAAGAATCCCATTCTGTCTAGATTCATATTATGTCATGGAAAGGATAGCTATGTAGCAAACAAATATACTAATCTCTTTAGTACACTTTTTCTGTCTTGGTATGTACTTATGATGTAATGTTGATATCGACACACAGACAAACATAAAATGTATTCAATGTAAAACTTTAGTATAAATACCTAATTGTGCATGCATGTATAGCTGGCTCAACTACAATATCATAAATTCACAACGTGGTATTTCGTAAATCTCAGTGAAATTGTAGATGCATGCGATGCATATGATGATGTCGTAGACAGTAACACATATCAGTCAATAAGACCTTACTTCCTAGTTTAATGAAGTATTTTTGTTTCAAAAAGTGTTTAGCATGACCACTAGTTTCAGAAAATGTCTAAAAGGTTATCAGAGGAATTGGTAGGGGAAAAAAGCAAAATAGTTGATTTCATCCACTAAAAAGAGTAATTAATAATTTGCCTGAACAACGAGTCTTATAAACTATTTAGTAAATGGTCGTATTGATTTATGTTTTGTTTGACCAACGGATTAATAACACAAATTGCCAGCAAATCTATTTTGAAATTTTAATAAAGAATATTTTATATAAGTAACTTGTAAAGTTAACCCAAAAATAGCGATTGAATTCATCTGTTTTACTACTGACAATTACTTTAATTTATTGACACATTTCTTTATTTTACTCATCAATTAAAAATAAGTCTTAGTTAGGATAATCGTCTGTTCCGTACGAATTATGTATTTTATCATATATTAGTGTTTGAGCAGAGCATATATATTTCCTTTATCCAATTTAAATGCATGTAGTTGACATAATTGAGGCAAGTGGTAATTCGACTTAGTGACATTTGTTAATAATCGCCGCAGAATTAATTGAATGTTTGGTCTCGTCTGTATAATTGGGTTACTGCTACTTACCAATGATTAGCAATACCCACGCCAAGACTTGAGAAAAGCTGAGAAAGAAAGAAGTTAGGTGTTAAGCGTCTGTTGTGTTTTATAGGTTATGAAATAAAGTGATAAAGTCTAGCTTGTTTGGAACAGCAGGTTAGAGTACACTGTCCTTATTTTGTAGTTTTAAACTGTTGTACTAAATAAATATAAACCTTTCGTTGTTATCAGAAAACACGAATACTGTACTGTACTGTACTGCACTCTAATACACTCTGTGTGGAGAAGATAAAGATAAATATAATTATACTGCTCGAATCTCACACTGTTTAACTGATGCGTCTGTATAGGTATATGCATATAATATATGAGGTGTGCTAGTAATAAACATGGTGTTTAAAATCGGTCTCTGTATATTAGTATTGTACGCCTATAGGAATATGTTCAGCGTTAGGAGGAAAACATCGTCTTTGTAAGAAGGATGCTCGTCATCTGGCGGTGTTGTCTCGGGGAAATACAGTGACGAACTGAGTGCGAGTATTAAGCTATAAGCTGGAGTCGGATTGAAACTGAATCTGATTCTGAAGTCAGAGGCTATTTTTAGTGGTCCTTAATGGCTAAGGATATTTTAAGATGAAGGCAAGAGAGAGAACCGAACTGATCTAACTGACTGAGAGTAGAGGAATAAGAGATGAACCTAATGCTCAACTCCTGCCTGTTTTCAAAGTTCGTTTAGTCTTGCACTTCGTTGAGGTTGTCAGCAAAAACTCACCCTAGACCCAATTTAACTCGCAGCAGAGCTCTCGAGATGCAAAACCTAGAAATTCGCACTTTTCCTCCGATCTCAAGCAAAGTTTCATGGAATACTACATCCTAACATGCTGCTGTCTTGTCTCCTCCGATCTTCTATCTTCTAACTCTAACCTCCAATTGAAATATCGCATCTTGTCTTCTTTCTTATTCTTACTTACGCTACGTTCTTACGTTACGTTAGTTTTAGTTCCTTCCTCTCCTTAGTTGAATGAAATCTTCCGTGTGTTTGCTTAACTTCAGTTTTTATCCTTAGCCGCTCTTCCCTCTAATCGTCATTCCCCATGTATCTCTTCCATCTGTAAGTGTAACACACTAACCAAGCTGCACACATATATTAATGATACATACACGTACGTACTATAGCATTACATATATTCAAAATATACATTATATTATGTACCTACGTTTTGTCAGCCTTTCTTAAGATATTATGTATAAGTAAGAAGACTCGTGGAAAACTACATTTCTCTTATCCCATCCATTTCATTGCATTGCATTGTAACGGCTCTCACTGTTTCTCCACACAAAAATGGGTTTGGTTTGGTCCTTCAGCATCAAATAAGAACTAACGTAAGAACCTGACTTGATAATACTCATCTACTATCTACAATAATCTACTCCACGCTCTTACGTAGTATTATGTACATTTAAATGTTGTGAGTGTTAGTAATGAGATGAACGTACGTATGCATAGAATAAGTATGTAAATAATACCAGTCGGTACACTACACTCACTGATACGTATTCATAATTACTTATAATATGTAGCTAATGCTGAATTGCACTATACTGACTATACTCTGTGCAACTTACATAATATATACATTAAGTAACTATACTTACAAGCAGTATTTAATAGTGCTACGTAAAAGTTCATGTGTACTTACCACATTATATTATGAATGACTTTGAATTTGGATGGTCTCACACCGGTTTTTCCAGCAACTCCTATAATATATGTAGTAGGTAGTTGACGTCTTCTGCTTTACTTAGACTTGACTTGGAGCTATCATCTTATTACCGTCAATATATGCGCACACACACTTCCATGGTACACCATTAGTTACATGCAGCCAGTAGTAACTATAAGTATATCATAGCTCGGCTCGACACAACAGTAAAGTGAACTCTCTATTTAATGTTTTATATGTAAAATGTAAGCAAAGCATATTGCAAACACGAAGCCAACTTCAGATCCGTTTTATTTCAACCCATCTCTCCTTGACTATGACATCACGTTACTTCAAATCGGGCTTTCGTCCTATCGGAGTTTGCTCATTCTACGCTCGTGCACTTTTGCACAACGTATAACGTGGTTTCTATAGTTAGGTCGCCTAAAACTTAAGTTGAGTGTAATAAAATAGATACGTACTGAGATTGTTTCATGGCATTACCTTCAAACATCAGAGACTAGTTGTCGTTATCATCAAACAGCAAGTGCCACCAGTACTTACTAGTTTTACTTACATAATATTGTTCTTGAATGGATGTAGTATTAGTATATTTACAAAAGCATCTTCAAATAGTATGAATATATATACTTCTTTGTATAATTACATGTAATTTAGACAAATGTTGTATCTATATGGATACTGGGATTCTGTATCCGCCCATAAATATGTAAACAAGTCATTATTCCATATATACTGCTAAAATATATAAACATTACTTTAAAATATAGGATCTTTTACTAATATAGGGTGAGGAAATGTTTTGGAATGGAAACTACCAATATATGACATTACCCAATAGTTAAAATCTGAAATACACTACACGACACACACGAGGCACAGAACTTGCTCAACTACTACATCGAAACAGTAGGTAGTTAAAAGGGACAATGAAATAGTAATAGTGAGACAGATACACATGCAAAGCAATAATGTGCTTTTACTCATCCGTAGACATATACATTCGTGTACTTGTAATAATGCGTATTTGGTGTTTGCATGTAAGATGTAAGTGAATCTTTCTTTTGCTGGTACAATACTCAATACAATGTTAGGTATAGATATTCCACAAAATACAGGCACACATGTCTACGTATTTAAATCAAGCTAAAAAATCGTCTTTAGGTTTAGTGCCATCCTCCAAAGCAACATCACTATCTTCATCACAACAGAACAACATCCATAATCCATATACCATGCACAGAAAGCAAATAAAACTAAAGAAATACTAATAGCATCTCTTTAAACTAAGCAAGGTTGGATGTGGATTTCAGTATATTCTTCCTCTGTCTAATATGTACAAGTACAAGTACAACACAAAGACCAATAAAATAATTGTACATAGTGTGTAATTTAATGTAAGGTACAATAAACGTAAGTACCTTCACTAATACTCTGGTTACCTTTCTTATACAAGTGGGTAGAGTATAGTAAATAGGTAGTCATGCATAAGCTATTGTAATTTAAGTGAAGGAAGCCAAAGGGATCCCATCCTAAGGTATATACGGTATACTGTCTATCACATTTTCAACTAAAAACCTTCCTATGTCTAAAGTCTAAATAGTCAAAGTCAACTGAGTGAGTGAGTGAACTGATCTCAAGTCACTACATTTCAAGCCCAAGATCCTTTCCACATCCAGTGAGCAACAAAAACAGGCAGCCATAACTTGATGTCGTTTATCACCATTTGAGTCAGACCAGGCATCGCGTAAAGTGTAGCTTCTTCGTCGTCTTTTGCTCTTCTCCTCCTTCATATGGCCTGGCCAACTACTACTAAATACATATTACTGCAAAACAAACTAAACCAACAGTGAGTAAACTAATCTTAATATTAGTACGTTTTATTTGTATTTGTATTTGTATGTATCTTATACAGTACAAGTTGTAAGTAGTGCATAATATTTACGTATTTAATATTCTTTGCCGGTTGCACATTAAATGAATAGGCAAGTTCTGTGACACGGAGCACCTTCTTCAGGTTGATGTTGATGTTGATACTATTGTGTTTGCAAGTTTGCACTGTTTATATATGTACATGTATAAATTAATAAAGTACCTTCACTACAACTACAACAGACCAAAGAAGAATATTATTTGACTCGAGTCAATTGAAATTAATATTATAGTACTTTCCATCTATGTACATAGAAGTGTGTTTTGTACGAGCCTTTCCCTCTTTTATGCGTCTTTTACGTGTTATACATTGTACTTAATGTACTTATTGTTCGAAAATTAAATCGTAGGAACGATAGTTAAATGATAAATATGACTACTTATAATATCTCCTTTCGTAGTTATTATATAGGTTTCTTTAGTGAGTGTATGATATCATCATACACAGCAAGAAAACGATGATAACTCACCTTGTTCTGTGTTTAACGCAAAGATGCTACAGGATCCAAAGTAAGCGAACAATGAGTATGTTAGCGGGATATTGTATGATGGAATATCCGAAACCAATGCTATGCCTAAAGAGTATATTATAATTTGAGAATTAAAAATCACTGCATAAGTACTATGTAGAAATGTACTTGTCCAGCAAGGCATTTAAAATTGAATAATTAATTAAGAGTTTGTATTAATTAACGCCCCCGCTTCAAGTAGGTACTCTATCTATCACAGATACATAATAATATGTAATAGACCACGAAACAATAAATTGCAACAGCATACTGTATATTATTTGCATGGATTTTAATTTGCACTTCATATATTCTAATACTTAAGCAATTTTAGAAGTTCTATTGTTGATGCGGGATATACAAAGGCCGCATCATTCAGCATTTCAACTCTAACATTTGATGTGTACTGTATTTACTCTTCGTATAAGATCACTTCTGCTGGAAGAAGAAAGATTGCAACTAACTTGCAGCTTAACGCACTTAGTTCGTTAGTATTCCGGGCCATACCTCAAACGAAACAAAAGCACTTGGCTGGTTTGGCTTGGCTGTCTTGTTCTTCTGTTTTGACTCTTGCTATCCTGGCTTGGCTTGGCTTGGCTCTTACTCATTGCATTGCAGTTGTTTAGTATTGAAGTGTATCTTATAATGGCAAAGAACCTTTAGGATGATACAGTGATACATGTCCTACAATATCCATATCCAGGCCAAGTAATATTATGTCATGTACTTATTATTTTGATATTCTCCACTCTACTCTCCGCCTCAGTTTCTACTTTCTTAATCTTCTTGTACTACCATCATCGTCGTAGTTCAAGTCTTTCTAACATTATTAAGGTACCTTCCTACAAACCTATAGTATAAAAAAGAAAGGCTTCAAGCTTTATGCTTAATGCGAGGCATTGCGGGCCTCTAGAAACCATGAAGACACTTATGCATGACACATGAAATCGAAATGTTGACTCATTTTTCTCTCCGAACACATTATTTCCTTTAAACTTGGAAACATCTTCTATGTTATCACATAGAGCTTCAGATAGTGTTGTTCATTCTTCAGTGCACCACTAAACGAATTAACAAATAGCAAACAAATGCTTTCCTGTTTTACTATGGGTTTTAGTGTGGATATATTTATTAGCAAGTTGGGTTGGCTATGGAAATGACAATTACACAGTTCATTACATTAGTGTACTCACTTAATAAACGTAAAATTATATTTCGAAATTGGCTATATCAAGGAAACCAACTAAAACGATAAAAAATGCAACTGCGATGAACAAATGCTAGCCTAATGGACGGCAATCATTTTGTGCCACTTTGCGTTACACAGTAATGATGATTCATAAAATTCACTATTCTCCGTTGTAATTGATAATCATTCTTCGTTACAGCAAATGCAATTTTGTTTCCGAAATGATTATTATGGCCTAAGCTTTGGTCTGATATTGTATACTGTAGCTTTAGCATACGTGATATTATTATTAGTATTTATTACCAATAATATATTTTTGAATGCATTAGAACATTTTGTTTAAGTAGTATGTAGATATGCAGCTATTGTTATTTTATTTAGGCAGGCAATGGGCAATTTTTACTTTAAAGAGAATGACGATAGTAACGTACTTAGGCAACTTAAGTACGTAAGTTTGCACTTTGCAGTACAAAGGAAGAGTTAAAGGTTGAGGATTGTACATAGATATAATTGTATTGTATTCCATTTCATTCCTGCCATTCCTCACCGTTGAGTCATTTATATGACAGTTGAATTTTGTTAAGTGCAAATTCTATGTACTCACGTATGTAATGTGTGTCTACTTCTTAAGACCGAGTTGTAGCTCTCCATAATAATAGCGAGTTGAATAACTGGGTAGGTAAGGTAAGGTACATTTTGTAAATGGCATGACATTACCGCAGCACCGGCGTACCTTGCTCTTGCTGGGGTTACCTTATCTCTACTTGGTTTTGATACCTAAAGTCCATTTCCTTGTAATACTACACACTCGGGTATTTTTGACTCAACTTTCCATTGAATGCGGAACGGATTTTTATTCTAAGTATTCATATGCAACAAGTAGATTTCAAGTTGAGAATGGAGTTTTCCCGAGAGTCTCGCAATTGTATATACTATAAAGAACACAAAGAGTGTTTCATGGTATTAGATGACAATGGGATGTGTTCTCTCTTTTCTACTGCATATTATATACTATGTACATAGAGTTCTATCAGGGATAGTCAATTTGTTATCGTATACTGTTTTGCTTAGTGAGATGCTAGCTCATATTATTATTGTACGTAGATTTATCTACCACTATCTGCAGCTTTAGCTTTAATTCCTGACTTCCGTCTTATCATCCTTACAAGACATGTAGTATCGCATTATTATTTTCAGTAGGTATAAGATTATGCGTCTTGAAAATTAAGAATAAGGAGCTATTTTGCATTTTACGAGATATGCATTTCATTCCAGGGTGTATTACTTATTTTGTGTTTTACATATTTATTTATATGTATTTATGTGCTATTTGCCTCGATTATAAACGAATAACAATATAAATAGTTCAATAACTTTAGTGAACATTCAATGATTCAATCCACGTTCCACCAACATTTTTCTAGTTCACTATGCTACGATTGGAGCAAATTCAAGGGCTTTTAGTTAATTAAAAATGCCATCAAATGTATTGTGAGCAGAGCAAATAATATTCCTTTGTCTCGAAATGCTATGTTAACATGGTTTTACTAATCGGCTGTCTGATCTATGAATAATAATCTACATAATTATTATTATTTGGCTCGTACTGTGATTTTACGATGTGTATATTTATGATAATGATGTTATTATGACTATTGTGGCTCTAGGAACAATACAAGCAGTTTTGTCGCAAGTATGGTATCAAATAATCATATACATAAAATGAAATAAGCAACTTAGCAGCAGCACATTATATTTAATCTAATCAAGATCGCTAATAATAGTACTGGCAATGTGTTTATTTCAGCATCCAGTTGTTCTGTTTATTATTACTATGCCATGAGATTCTACAATAACTGTGCTTAATGGCTATATGCATGAGGTATGAAGAAAAGGAAGTATGCATACTTATTTGGTATAATGTGTTGACAATGTTTAATAACTGTAATATCACCAGAATATTAAATAGGAATTCAATAGGCAATGTTTTATAATGACGTAGAAATATTATTGTACGTTATGTGTATTTATTATTGTTATATGATGTCGTATTTCTTATGGAAAACAGCCTTCGACTATTCTTAGTTTGTGGAAGGTGTAGTGGTAGTGGTAGCGGTAGCTAGCAACAGAAACAACCTAAAATCATTTAGCTAAATGAGTAGGTATACGTATGGTATAAATATCTCTGTTTAACCTACAATACTAGTTAATTTGACTTAACTTTGCCTTCATTCATGAATATCATTGGCTGATTTTACATCTATGCAATATAGGTAATGTACAGATACGTACCTACAGCTTGAGATCAGAGCCAGAGAGATTTCATCTTGGCTATTATAGCACAAACGCTTCATTGTTTTCCAACTTTTCTGCTCTGTTTATAATATCATGTTGTATTTTCATGATACTAATTGGCTACATTGTATTCTTGTGATCCTAGCTATGACGGGAAGCAGTATGAATAATACCCCTCCTCAATTAAATGTTAATGAGCTTTCTATGGAGAGCTTTTTGGTTTGCTATTGATTTCCTTTTGGAACTTTGGAAGTAATGATCTTTGTTTTGTATTCAATTCAATTCAACTGGGATGTTTTATTTCCCTATTACTCAATTCTATGTTTACTTAGCTATCTTTCGTTTCAACAATAATTATCCTTTGATGTTTACTTTTAACAAATGATCACATTCAAAATGCAGATCTCCTTTAGACAATTGTCAATATACACCTTTCTACGAAGCTTGGCTAATTATACTTTGGGTGCGGGTGGCTGTCTTACATTGCGTACTGCTTGCGTAGCCAATTTATATGGAAAATTTAAATTAAAAGTCTATACGTTTCTGTCACAGAATTAAATAGATTATAGAAGGTACATAGTATACCTATTTAAGTTATTGCTATTTGGCGACCAAAAATACGATAATATAGCGTCTAGCCTTGCATTTAGCAAAAACAAACGCCAATCCTAATGAAAGGAATAGCTAATGTTAAGAAACATTGACATCATATCAACAATGTGTGTACTTATTGTAAGCTGGCACTAAATTGTTAGTCCTTTTCAAAACATTCAAAAATTATTGAAAAAGGTTGCGCGTTTCTAAATAAAAACCGAATTCTAATCAGTAAGTTAGACATGACATGATGATTACATCAATAGCATTTGCGAAGTTAATACATTTTTTATCTCATTTTGTAGCATCGTTTAATATCGTTGAAAATGGGATTTTACAAGTCTAGTACTCTAAAAAGTTTTCAACACAGCGTCGCATTTTGCCTCAAACGGTGGTTGTTTGGACAGTAATTCATTTAATGCAAAGATAAAAGGTAAATCTTTGTCTCTATCTAGATTGAATTGAGTATGTAATCTGATCTTTGAGTACGAGGAGTATCAACAAGTCTGTTATCAGAGAGTGTATTATATTCATCGTGCATCATTCTTGCGTAACATTGATGCATTCTTGAATCTCTACACTCTACAGTATAACCCTGCACAGTCTGGTTCAGATAAAAAGTAATTTCATGCTCTGTATTTACATTGAGGTTGACTAGGTCCAAATGTTATGCAAATTGGTGTTGATATTCCACTTCGGGACTCCGTTTTACTCCTGTACCGTTAGCTATTTGGAAATTATATTTGTTCGTGTACCATTGGATTGGAGGAAACTAAACTTGGCTATGTAATTGGATATTCAGTAAGTATTGTCGGCAGGTCATTAATACTACTATTTGTGTGATGTATAAGTATTTTATAAATTGATCAGTATTACAGTACGAGTATAAGCAAAGGCGGTATATCATAATATTACCTTACTTAACATACGTGTTCTAGTAGCGAGCTGAGTTGTGGATTGGATTGGATTGGATTATGGATGATAGTGAAATTGCACGGAAGGCCGAGCAAACTGTCGGGATTCGAATGTGATCTTGCGGAGAAAGAGGAGAGAGTTTGTTGAGTCAGAGAGGAACTTTCTATTTGTATTGTGGCTATTGTATTGTTGTAGCTACGTGCTGGTGTATAAGAATAAGGATGGGGTGTTGGTGTTAGTAGCATCACATTACTACCACTCTACTACACATTATTGTGTACCTGCTGTTATTTACTAATACGATACACTTTAATACAATGTAATAGTAAAGATTAGATATATATATCTATGTATTACTCAGGTCTGATATTCTAGGTATTTGTCTTGTCGTCTGATTCGGCTTGGCCGGAAAGACTACGAACAGTAACAGTTCCAGACCAGAGACGAAAAATAAAGCATAGCAATTTAGCTTAGCTTTAGTCTCTTTCTCTCCAGTATAAGTTTAGTCCAGTAGAATGTAGAACCAGAGCCGATCAGATCCATAGTCCAGTCCAGAATCAAACCAGCAAGTCC
>JAQFYC010004485.1:0-17008 GCA_034694165.1 Tomocerus mixtus | reverse complement strand
GATCTCGACATTGATCAAAATAGTCAAATATTCGTTGAAGGCGAAGGGAAATATTTACAAATCCAATGTACTTTAAGGATGTAAGTGAATATGTCGCATTCCTATCATCCCTGATAAAATATTTTAGCCCTAATGGAAATTTTAGGCCCTGGGTCCTCAATTTAATATGGAAAAAAAGTGCTAATGATATGAAAGTTCCGGAATGGGTTACCTCGTAAGGGAAAATTAGCCTGTAAACACAATTCTAAAAATCTTACCCTGTATTATAATATAGATTATGATAGTATTTTTGATATGTCTGTCATGCACCTACTTAAGTATGCATTGTGTATTACCGAACACGATGTCTTGTGTTGCCTATTCAATGGCAGTACAATAGTTTGGTACATAATATTTGGACACGTACTGTTTCTATATTAAGGGCAAATAGTATCCTACATAGTAAATATTATAAGGAAAGTAGACAGGAGACAGAAACAGAACGGAGTAAGAGTAAGTAAGAGAGAGAAAGTAGGTAATGCATTTATTT
Organism: Tomocerus mixtus; assembly: GCA_034694165.1. Lineage (NCBI taxonomy): Eukaryota > Metazoa > Arthropoda > Collembola > Entomobryomorpha > Tomoceridae > Tomocerus > Tomocerus mixtus. Next base: position 16,479 of record JAQFYC010004485.1, on the reverse strand, counting down.
TGTGACCTGATCGACGGCACCAAGGGGCATGACGAGGCAGGCAACCATGAGGTCGGCTACGGCCAGAGAAAGGATGAGGTAGTTGGCAACACTATGCAGATTTCGCTCCATCCAAATGGCCGCAAGGACGAACACGTTCCCTGGAATAAGATACACGGGAAAAGGGATCTTCATTATACAAATGCCATTGCATTCTCAGGAAGCACTAATAGGACTATACGATTCTCTTATTGCATTCTATTTGGCTTACTTTAGTGTGAAACAGACAGAGTTGAACGCTGAATCCCTGAGATGGAAAAAGAGCAAGTAGATTTATGGAAATACGTTCCTCTCTTCTTCTACGACACAGGCACAACTACAACTACCTCACGAGACTTTGATCCCTGTTAACTCAGAACTATGTTATATGCCGTGCCAAACCAAGACAGCTAGCTCAGCCTTGTATTTAAGTACGTCTCCACACACAACATCACGACATAAGATATTCTACGTAATAACATAACCAATAACTACGTATATATACATACCTATATACTTATAGGTAAGAATGCTTTCTCCTTTCGTACGCCAGTTAATACAGAGAGCTTCACAAATAGCCACTCGTTATACTTTCTCCAGTAAATACTTTCTAATACTACAACTTGTTCTTAAAAAGTCTTGCATATCCTTAATTCCATAAAATAGCTTTCGCTTACTTTCCCCGGCTTGCTAAAATAGTATTAGTTAAAATATTTTTAGTGCTACTAATTTATAAACACCAGCACATTCTAAAAATAATGTTAAAAAATCATACGTCAGTAAGTATTAGTAGATTCCTCACCTTTCATGCGTTCTATTACTTTACCATTATTAATAAATATGTGAAACTACAGATACCAAACAGGTAAAGTGTTGTGTGTGGATTTTATCCACACATTTTATTTTTAAATAATACATAGCATCAATAAAGTTGTTTCAAAATAAAAACACTTGGAAAGTTTTTAAATAATGTTTCAAAGTAAGCAAAAATGGACAGCAAATATGCCATATTTAGTATTCCCACATCAGTTGGTAGTAAGGAAAGTGTAATTTTCTCTTAGTTAAGAAAATCACTGTATGCGCAAGTTATCAAAAGTAATACAAGCTTCTAGAGTTAAGTTAGGGACTAAAGTAAGAGTGGATAGGCCGAAATAGGCAATGCATTGCCAAAGAAATATTCATCGGCAATTTTCCTGGGGACTTTTTCTCATTACTTAATGGAGCATGGCTTCTTTCTTTGAATTTGAGTCAGTGCAGTGGGTAAACTGAAGTAAATGTGTCTTGTGTCTGTATTTATTTGTAGTTCGTTGCATTGCATTCCTGCTTTTCTATTCTCTACTATTGTAGGTACTTCTGGATGGGAATGGGATGTTTTAGCGGTGCTGGTAGGTAGCCTTGTCTTGATAATTCCACACTTTACATATTATTATTCTCCTGCTTGCCTAATACTTAGTCCATTTAGTTAGTAGTTGTACAAGGCTTTGTCTGTCGTCTACAATCTGTACTAGTGCGTTAAGTAGTGCGAATACAAAAGAAAGTAAAAAACTATGAAAGTTCATTCATTTGGCCCAGCAGGGATCTGAGTGAGTAAAGTAAGTACAGATAGCAGGTACGCTTACTCAGTTATGTTAGTTAATACAGCGACAAGGAGTAGGCAGTAGTTCGCTTACAAAGCCAGTTCAGCTTAGTTTGAAAACTAAATATATGTACGTATTACTAGAATGCATACCTTCGTCATTCTTCTTCCCACAAGTTGCTCAAGTTTTTTAATTAAGCCCGACCTGAGGACAACACCTGATCCCCTAATGAGACCAGAAAATGCAATATCTACTACAATTTAGAAAGCATAATAATGTAAGACAGTATTAGAGCGACTAGCCAAGAATATAGTTGTAAGTTACCTTGTTCTACCTAAATAATTGTAGCATATAGCTACTTTGTTATTTGGTTAATAATTTTGTTAGTGGAGAAAGCGGACCTTCAACCCCCAATATGGCAGCAACTTCTAAAAAATGCCCAATAATTTTACTAGAATTTTTGTCTACAGTATATCAGCCATTGCCATTTGAAAAGTAAACCAAATATGTACAAAAATCGGCTGTCGCCAACTTAATATAATAGAAATTAGACTAGGAACTTCGGGACTGGGGACCTCCGCTGTGCAAATTTGTTTGAAAAATAGTTTCAGCCTTGTCTTTATTGTGGTTTTTCTAAGAGATCATTATTTCGGGTGCATACATATAGTAATCGCACTTACTAACCCCCAACTACAGCGTGTACCCTAAGTATAGTAAAAGGAGCACATTGCATTCATTGCAGCATAACTTACACTTATTGTAAACTAGAATGTGATATAATAGGAAGGCGATATGGAAGCTAAATACATGTAGTAATTGATATCCATAACATAAACTGAATTTAATTTTACATATAATACTGAATATGGCACAGAAGCTAGGATAATATGGGTTTTTCTTCCGTTAATTTAGATCTCATAGAATGAAATAGAGTAGGTGCTGCTGTGGCTTCTCTATAGCATTTTAGGGAAATGAGTCTCTCCTATCTAATACATAGTAGAATGCAGAATAGGACAGCAACCACACCACACCATACTACCTACCACAGGATAGTAATCTCCATTCTATATTTTAGCAGTACCCTATATTTACTATTCTTCTCTTTATCCATTTCGGCTACTGATAACAGGGATGTGGAAGCCGAAGAGAAAGTTCTATTTCCTATGTAGCCTGGCTTGGTTCTGGTTTTGTGTTTCATTGGCATGGTAAATTTAAATAGGTTAGAGACGAGTGTAGAGTACATGCCAGGCCAAACCAGACCAGACCGCATCCTTTATTTCTATGACAAGTGTTCTGTTCTGTACACAACACAGATACGAGTAGTATTTGTACTAGAACTAGGCTAAATAGCTCTAGTTTAATACTTTCACTAAACTTTCACTATACAAAGCAGAAATGGGTTACTACGGTCTAGTACTCATGTTAGTATGTTATGTAAGCTGCCTTTTCTGGTGTTGTATGGTATATTTTTGTGGATTTAAAGTGAAGTGAGAGTGACCGACCACTCACCGACTCTGTTATGTGGACCAGACAAAGCCAGGCAGGTTTTCTCCTCATCTCATCTCTCTCTTTGAATTTACATGTGGAAAACATTTGGGTAAAGTGACTCTTAGCCAGTCATGTACACTACACTACACTCTCTACCTTGCTACCTACTTTCCCTTTTGACAGTCGGAAATCACAGAGAAGTTGACTGATCAAAAGGTAGCACGCCCATGGCAAACTCTAATTAGGCTAAGCGTCAATACTCCGAGATACTAGAATAGAATCCGCCTTTCTTCTTCTACCCACTTTCACATATAGGTACTGGTTTACACAAGCTAAGTACTTATTAGTACACTATAAAGCAAAAGTATGTATCTACTCTACTCGTGTTAGTAATATAAATACATATATGACTATATTTTCTGGTAGCCCTAACCTTAACGATAAGTGAATTGGTTTGGTATTCTTTATTTTGTCGGTAGAAATATAATAGTACATGCTACATACCTAGTATACATATATATGTATAATAGCAATAAGTATATACATAGATGAAAAGAGTATTCCAATTCCAGTCCACTTTGTGTTGAGATATTAGCCTAAAAGCTAAATAATGCTATTGCAAATTTCCAGGCAGAATGGATGATACTACTAAGCAATTTACCAACTTATGCATAGATAACATTGTGATGCATTAACTATAAGGTATTTGGCTTATAGCTCTCTAAACAATATGAATTGGTAATAGGGCCCAATCCAAAGCATCAAACATTCCCGTAACTTTTAATACTATTGCACTGTAAACGTTGCGTTGACTTCACTTTACTGTAATTTACTGCCTTAAGCAGAAATTGCCCTGTCTTTTGGAATAGCATTATTATGCATGTGCACGATATGGGCTATCTTAGCTTGTGTATTCGTAGGTACCTATCTGTATGTGTTGCATAGTTTGTGTACAAGGTACACATAGGATAGTAGGTATGAGAATTGTGTGATGTTTACAAAATGTAAATATCTAGGTATATTACAGTTACTTTGAGAGAACTTAAATGTCTGGCCTGACTTGACTTTGTTTGGCATTGTGTAGACAGTAGACAGGATAGCCGAGACTGAGACTAGAAAAGCGAATGCATGCAAGTTTGATATTTTGTGAGCAAATATACTAAACTGTGTGGATACCATACCTAGATACCTACGCAGTACAGTATTTTATGGAGCCGCAGAGAGAAGTGAATGTTCAGTTAAATTACATAAGTACATACGCTAGGAGATTTTCTATAATAATACACTATTATACATAAGATGGTATGGTATGGTATGGTATTGTAATTGGGGTGGGAGGGACCCTTTAGTCTTTGTCATCCCGTTGAACATGAATTGGCTTTCGTTTAACTTTAATTTAGAGAGAATTTGAAATGGTGAATTTTCTTTCAATTTCTCTCTCGTGGTCCGTTAACTAAAGTATAAGTAAATATAATACACGTTGCGTTGGCCTCCGTTATCATATCATGCTCCTTGCTCATGCTGTACCACAGTCATGTCTTGCCATGCCTTGCCATACCCATACCATACCACACCACACCATGCCACCCCAAGCGAGATTGCTTTTGAGATTCAATGAAGAACTCTTCTAAGTTTGCATCATACTCGTACTACTTACTACTTAACTATTAACTATAAACTAAAGTGGTAACAGTGTACTAAACGCTAAGTTAAAGTTAAACCTAAACTTACACGTTACGGAGACACTAACCAACTTTAGTTCGTTTAGTTCATAGTAACATAGAACAACTATAGTAATAGACACTAGCACTTGTGAGTCTTTAGGTTGACTTGACTCTAGACGACATAGAAGACTAGACGACTAGAGAGCGAGACACAAAGAAAGGAAACGAAGGACGGAGGAGAAAGGAGAATAAGCTTACACTTGAGAGAAAGCAGCTACGATTTAGAGTGAAATTGAAGCCAAGCCGTGGCAAAGCAATTAACGGCGCGTTTAAAGCAGAAATATAAGATTCATGGGATTGCTCCACATTGGATCTGAACTGAAGCCATGTTACTTATGTAGATCTAAATGCATTCTACTACGTTCCTTTAGGTACCTATTCAAATGACGAAGAAGTGCTATCTTATATCTTTACTGTCTTGTCTAATACACATATAAATACATATAGTAGGTATATAAAGAGGTACCCAATTTAGTATAGAAAAGCCAGTTGGCTTTAGTTTTAGTCTGTGAGCGAGTCAAATAATATAACCAAACTGAAAAGTAAAGTGAAGGATATCTTGTGTAAGTAGTTTAGACAAGAGCTCCTTTTCAACTCAATTTCTCCGTTACGTACGTACTCTGTGGGAAAGGAGAGATAAGATTGTGTGTGTCGCTACGCTCATAAATATTATATCAATACACATACATACTGAGAGAGAGAGCTGAGCTCACTGAGCTGGCTCATCTATCTATCCGTTTATTACCTAAGGTAAGGTAATATAATAGCTTTCCCAACAACAGAATAACATATCCAGTTGAAAGATCAAATATGCTCGTCCCCAGGTGTATTCATCTGCTTCCCGTGTCGTAATATGTACTTATATGCACACTAGCAAGCCAGAATGCCTCTTTATACTTTCGCTAACGTGTTTTCCCCTCATTCTCAATGTAAAAACGAATTCTAGTATCGAGTCAAGGCAAAGAAAGCCAAAGCGAAGCATAGATGTATAGGAACTACAGAGTGCAGCTGAACTGAAGAATACTTTGAACTTGCAAGTAAATAAATACAGTACAGTCTGAAACTGTTATCCTTTTCTTTACTTTAGTTGAGTTTCTAAAGCGATTTTACACGTTCCTGTATTCTCCGAGACAAAAATCAAGTCGATTTATTTCAGATGTTGGTAGTGGAATGGAAGTGCATAAACACTAACACCGGGCCGGGCGAAAGAGAATAGTTATATTTACTCCTCTCTTCTATTTCAAGTTAACAGGGAAGCCAAACTGAAACTGCTGCTGATGAGAAATCGCTCGCTTAGTTCTCATCCAAGAATTATTATCATCAAGATCACTTTCATAGTCTTTCACGCCACGCTTGATTCTCCCTTTGCCTTGCTAAGCATAAATATTGAGCTTAATGTGAAAGTTCCAAAATGAAAGCACCATTTTTATTACACACAACTTATTATCGATACTTCAGTACTTAGAAAGACTTTCATAAAAGTCTTGCCTCACGTCTGGTTCTTGTTAAGTGGACATTCTTTTATGAGTTTCTTTATTGTATAGAGCATATGATGACGATATGGAGACTTGGTATCGTAAACGAACTTTTTTCTTCAAAAATCATTTAGTGTAGGGTGGTACAGTAACAGTAACACTATAAATAGAAATATGACTAGGATATGGATAGGAGCAATCATAATTAAATGAATCAAGCATTTGTTGCTGACGTCAGTCAGTTCATCTTCGCATCACCATCACACCAGAGAAAGACAGGCTGAGGCTGACGATGAGTTTCTGAAGTAGGTATGTGATGTAATATTTGCCAAATCAAGATCGGAAGCTGTCTAATAGTATTAACTGTATATAGGTATACATGTAAGATATTTATATGTACTAAGGTTAGCAAATGGTTCGAGCTATAGTATATGTTGGCATACATAAAGAGTAATTGCATTGGCTGCATAAGTAAAATGAAGTTATCTGCAATACCTACAAAAAGTAAGAACAAAGGATCGAGAATCTTACTGAGTGACTAGCTTTATGAGTTGGATGATGAGAAGATGATGAGATTGAAATAGGGAGAAAAGCCGGCAAAGGAAAGTAAAGATAATACGGGGCTATAGAAGAAGATGCCACGTTGTTTAATAACTTATGCTGTTTTGCCTACATGCAGAGAAAGAAAAAAATTGCAGTCAGAGTCAGAACAAGAGATTTCCGGACGAAACCTGAGTTTGTTCGTTTGTGTATTAAATTACTTATTCTCAGAATAGTGCAGTCTTGTACACTAGTTGCCTTGTCTGCCTACGGTTACTTAGTTTCTATTGTCTTTCCCCTCTGATCTGATTTCATGTGATGTGATCGCATCACACAATACAATATTATACGATATAAGTAATAAATATAAAAGAGAATCTCGGATGATCAAGCCAAATCAAATATGCACATCTGTTCGAACGGCATATGGTCCGCGTCAGATCAAAGATCAAATAAATATTCTCGTAAAATACTTGCAAAACGTGCAAACAATGAATCTTACACAACAGAAGCTATGGAAGTCAAGTAGGATTGTGAACTACATATAAACAGACATATATTTCAGTTAACACATACATAGTAAGCATAAGCACTTCAATACATTATACTTTTGTAGACAGCTTTAGAGAAACATTGTGTAGTGAGCTGTGGATTGAGATTGAGATGGTAACGCAATAGAAATACTAGAAAAGGAGAAGTGCCATTTATATGTATATGTATATACTGTATCATAGTATGAGCCAAATCTCTGCCTGACTTGAATTCTTACATAGTAAGTCTTATATTTTGTATTAAATATATCACACACAGCAGTTTTCGAGTATATTTAGGTTTTACTCCTTTTTACCGCTTTTCCGCGAATATTCTCTAAAACCTTTGCTAAAGCTGATACTGATAAACCATATGCACAAATACATATATTGTATTATGTAACGGTTTGACTTGACTACCTACATAACTCACAATAGTTATTGGATGTGGAATGGAAAGTAGCTGTGTTATAGACACAAGACATGCATGCAACGTGCAATTCAAGCGGTAATGGGACGGAATATCCCGTAGGGCAGAAAATTCCGTTGACTTGCACATCAGAGAATACATAGACAATATACTTATATATATATTAATTCCTTATTTCTGTAATCATCATGTCTCGATAGTAAGACTAATTTTGGAAATACTTGTGCATATAAAACTCAATATGCATACTACTGTATATGGCAGACAAGGGTCGTCTTGTCCTCTGGTCTCTTCTGACAACGTTCTTTACCATGACAAGGGATGTTCCGTCCTAGAATCGTACAGAGACACACTACTTATGTATACACTACATATACACAACATAATAACAGAGCAGCCACATCCATCTCAGTTCAGCCATCTGAAAAGAACAGAACCGAACACGCGGCATGGCTTCCTTTCCTTCGTACACATTATCTTTCTTTCCTTCCTTCCTATAAAAGCACACACAAAGTTTCTATTTCTGCGTACTAATATACATTATTACATTGCTATTATACCTACTTTCTTTCCTCGCTTAGAAGATAGCAGATAGATACTCAATTTTTAGGGTGTAAGCCATTAGATTACATATATGTCGGAGAGAAAAGGATCTACCAGTTAATAAAGATAAGACAAGACCATAAAAAAATTCCTTACAGCTAATCATCGTAAATCGTAAACAATTCTACAATATTTAAAGTATTTTTGGCTGAATGTCATAAAATTAGCATAAAATATTAATCACAGTCGTAAAATTAGCAAATGATTTTAAAGGTCAATTAAATTGGAACCAGCATTCATTATATTACTGGGTTTGTAAGAGCACGTGTGAGTAATTAACTTACGACTTACTAAAAGGCAATTTCGCAGGGATGGATTCTTACTTGCCTGCCGTATATTCTACCTACTAAATGACCTCTGATACATAAAAATGGTGTACTTTATATTTGTGATTCATTGCTACTTAAAATGTTGGCCTACGTTGCTATAAATTCTCCTTCTGATGACATAAATAATCTCCGTCACTTAAAATTCTGAATTTACGAGATGCATTATAAAAGTTGCATAAACACCTATCGGTCTTCGTCCCTGATAGGTCATATTCCCTACGACATGAGTATGTATTATGTACTACCTTCATTTTTATATGAATCTCATGTATACTACTTAAATGTCGAGTTCTGCTCTGTTTGTGATATAGTAATAAATAGTCAGTATCTGTTAATAATACAAAATTGTACCTACTAACTGAAGCTTGAGTTAAGTATATACCAAGTAAGTATGTACTAACTAATAAATACATAGACAATTTAGAGAGCAGACATAGACAGAACAGAACTGACATGAAAAACTGACAACTGATACTCCGACCAGCCGTCCAATCCAACAAACTTGGAAAGCCAGACTAAGCCAAAGCAAGCCATCCAGGTTCTTCTTGTTTATCTGTTCTGAGTGGCTTTAAAAAGCCGAGGACTCATAATCATGACAATCAAGCCTACTCCTTATTACTCACTTTTACTGTTTGACTGCTAGTACTTTGCCGAGAAGAGGAATCTTTTGCTTTATTTTGAGTTTGAGCCGAGCAAATGGCAATGTATGTATCTATACTGATAATATATTATATCCATCCTCTCTTACCATATTATTTGACTTTGACTTTCCGTATTATTGTATTTAGCTATGTACAGTATTATATTTGCTATTCCTCTTGATAACCTTTTCAGAATCCGTGAAATTGCCTTCACGTCACGTCACATACTTAAGTAGTCCTCCCTATTGCCACCAAACCAAACCACAAAACTCTTGTTATTGATACGCAATGCAATGTTAACGATTTAACTCTGCTACATAGATATGGTAAACTATATAGATACCAAATACCGTAACAATACATCTAGCATCCCTGAGGAAGTAACATTTGGGGAATGGGTTCTGGAAGGTCTGAGGAAAATAACTGACCTTGGTTAATTATGTTTTAAGTGCTCTATTGGTAAGATTATTCGTTTGTATGTACTTTAAAAACTTAACTTAAACGAAAATAGTAGGATAGGTCAGGGATGGCCCATGGTCATATTTGCCCACTTACACTTTATGAGAGGTATGATTAGCAGAAATATTTTGCATGGGGATTTGCGAAACAGCATGGCGAATTCATGCTCTTAGAACCTAAGTGTATACCTTCAACTTTCGAATTAATAAATAAACTGTCATTTTTCTTATTGATTCAAATCGACAAGGAAAGCCAAATCGGGTTTTGCGGTAATACCTTGAACATTAGATCCGTACATATTTTAGCAGTAGTGCCCGTCAGTACCCGATACACTCAACTCGACAGAATCTTTAGAGCGTGCCGGCCGTGGCTTATTGCTTTCTAATATATTAGCACACTTCTTGTGGCATGGCCTGAACGAAACTGCTGTTCCTGGTCTCAATGGAAAATAATACTCTTTACAAAAACCAAATTGCATACTGCCTTGCATATTTCTGTATACTATCTATCTAGAATTAGAATCTAATGGTACTGCATACATAAATACGCTTTCCTTATGCCACTCATGTATAGAAAATGATAAAAGTAAGTAGGTAGTAATTTAATATATCACGAATATCTGCGATGACTTGACTCGTGTGTCAGTTTCTGTCTGATTGTGAATATATCTGAGTTATTTGCATGTCTGCATGACCGTACTATCTTCCTGTCATGTATGTTTGTACTTATCCATTCTGCCTTGTCTATTGAAAATGTTTACAGCTTAAAAGTTACGTGCTTAACTCAGTCATGAAATGAACATTAATATATATTACTGTTAGCAGTTAAATGTATTATTTCCATTCGGTTGCTTTTGGTGTTACTGTTATCTATGTATGTATGTATGTATGTAGGAGGAAGGAAACTAATGTCAAAACTAAATTCTATTGCTTAAGTGACTCATTGAAAATTTATTTTTAGTGTAATAGTGAAATTAAAGTAGTTCTTAACTCTTTACTCGATAAAGCTTGAAATGTTGAATGCGGAATGCGAATGCACATTAAAAAAGTAAAGCCAACATATGGATACAGTAGGTGTACTTTGTACAGATACTTAGCTACAGCTAGGTATTTATTTCCCTCTCGAGCAATAATGAAAGTAGATTTAGCGACGAGTTGGAAAGAGATAACGCTGCAAAATTGCAAATGCTAATAAGCTAACGATAAGTAGTATTACAAAGCACACAGTGTTTGCTCCTCCATCTGGAATAATATTAGCTTACATATTTCTAATACTTATTACCAAAAAGAAACATAAAGATTATTATGCGTACGTTTCGCTCACTAAAAAGAAATAACGATAAGTATTAAAGCGTAGGACAGGCAAGACAAGAAAAGTTTATTTGGTTAGCTCGGCAAGTTTCATTTTCCTTTTCTAGGTAGGTGCTTAAATACATAAGCTATCTATATCGTATATGTCGTTGACACAAAGGACACATGAGTCCTTTGGCCATGACACAAACAGCTACGAATTTTGGTAGGTATTCTTCGTGTTCCTCATATAATTATAATCAAGGTATGTTTATAATGTTATAATCCTGATGGGATATATAGATACTAAGATTGTTGTATTTGCTCAATAACTTTATTACCTATCGGTAGTCCCGTTAAAAGTGGCAAAAGATAGGTAAAGGGTTCTGTATGCCTACAACATAATATAAATACACACAACACTCTCACGGATACTTACTTAGGTAATATTATTATTTCTTTCTCCTTCGTTAGGGTAAGTAAGTATGTACATAAACATAAGTACCTATCTATGGAGTGCTACTAATATAGGTATCTCTATTACTTTTTTTATTTAGCAAAACTGGGAAAGGGAACATTAAAGATTGTTTTGCTTGGGAATCCTGTTGTGGTATCAACGACAGTAGTTATAATGCCAAGAACTGACAACAATCTATGCCTGAGTAAAAAAAGTATAGTGTTACATTTTCGTGTGCTGTGGAATTTAAGAGTTAGAAATACTAAAGCTAATAGCATGCCCACAGTCAGTTAAATGTGAGGCTACTATTGCTAAATGGGCCGTGACGATGCAAAACAAGGGGAGCTATTCAAAAGTACTTTAATGGCCACTTTAACTCATAGCGAAAAGAGGAAAGAGCTCTAACAATCCAGAAAAGTGTAAGCAGACACAAGACAAAAGCTCCTTTATCTATGAGAGACTTACGTTACTGCTTACGTTAACGTTAACTAAGCCTTTGCTATTGGCATTGGCTTGGATCTGATCTGTACTACGTAGTTTTTGGTTTCCTTGCGGATTTGAGACAGAACAGAACACAGAAGAGAATGGAATGTGATTGACTGTGTTGAACTGTACTGAACTGTAGTAAATTGAATTGAATTGAATGGAAGACAGAACAGTGGAAGAAAAAAGAAAGGAGCAGCAAAGGGGTAGCTTGAGTTCAGTAGAAATGAATTGAACCGATCGAAAAGAAGAAGTTAATGCTCTTCTTCTTTCTATATAAGTATCCTATAAATATATTTTTACCTTACTCGATCTACTCTAGTCTACTTAAATGTGTAGGTGTGTTTTGTTTAAGTGAAAGTTACTTCCACAGATTTTCCTTTACTTACTTTCACTTATTAGACACCGAAACTGATACCTTTCCCCACTAGACATTTACAGCCTAGACACTACTTTTCTCTCTATACCTAAGTATATGGTACATCGATTTCTAAATTAGATTGATAGATTGTAAAAGTAAATATAGTAGTATCGATTTAATCCTATTATCTTGAAATAGGTAGGTATACGTATATATCTAGGAGAAAGCAAATATCCTTATTATGTATACTGGAAAGTAGATTATTGTTAATACTATTACGAAATGGGAATATTATGGTATTTCTAATGTAAGGAGAAAGTCAAGGGCTGGTGATAATATCAACGGGCGAAAGTAAAATGTCGTTAATATTGTAAACAGAAGAGTGTGAAGTATCTTAAAATTATAGAGGAAAGTAAGCCATCGATTATATTTATAAAGCACAGTTACGAGTGTAGGAGAAAGTAGAATATCGTTAACATTAAAATAAGAAAAGTATTTTCCTAAACATTGTGATCTGGAGAAAATATTTATAGCTCGTGTCTGTAGAAGAGAAGGTTCCGTTCACACTACTACCTGTAAAGTGGTTTGTAGGTATCTTAATTTTAACTTTTTCTAAAGGCTCACCTATGATAGTGGCTAAGATGATTAGGCCGAGGAGGGCTGAAGTGATAACCATGGCGAGAAACTCGCCATTTTCCTTGTGGGTTCCGGTGACGTTATTACTAGTAGTATCATTGGGACAGGGAACGTATTCGGAGTCAACGTCGCCGGTAGAACTGTAGTTACAGTAGATGTTGATGTTGTCCATAGGACAGGACAATTGTGAACAGTTCCGCAATAGGCTGGACAAGACACGACACAAATTAACTGAGGATGACGATGAGTGAGTGACTTGACGGGAAGTTGAGGACAGACAGCAACAGGAGAAAGGAGGGACTCCTGACCGAAATATCAGATCACTCTCCCTGTAGCAATATAGTGTGCTGAGTGACACTTGACGTGACTTGACTAGAATTTCAGGCTTTATTTTTACTTTTACTACAGAACTTTTATCCTTACGTAAGAAGCCTTATTAGCTTTCCTGTTTTTACTTTTGAGTAGAATCCAAACCAAACAAGCCCAGTCTGACGTCCAGTCCAAAGTCCAAGCAGTCAGCTATCAGTATTTATTATCGTTGGCTAAATTTCACTGGACATGACTGGACTGATTAAAAAGTGTTTTCTCTTTTCCTTGACTGAGAATGTTGATAATTTGATGGGCTGATAGTTGTTTGCTATGAAAATTGAAAACGGTCATCAAAGCGAAGGAAAATTGGCCTAGGTTGGCCTAGCCTCCTCGTTTGGCCACCTTTTAAAGGTCAGGGCGAGAAATGATTATGTATACATATAAACTATGTATTGTATAAGGTAAGCTGATTGCACTTATTTACTAGTATTTACTTTTACTGAGCTGTATTGTGAGAAGAATCTCACACACTATGTACAGTTGTTGCTATTTTTGTTATGATGAATCTAGTACTGTACTCTAGTTTAGATTGAGCCCAGGCAGGCCATGCCAGGCCAGTCCAGTTCAGAGTCCAGATAAATTTTGATAGATTGACTGGGCCGATTTGAGAAAAGAGTAAAATTGAATTGGCCAAGTGCGTGTGTGAAAATCGAGTGATGGTTGCGATTTGAAGGCAAGTAATGTATTTGGAGTTGTTGGTGGTATGATATACTATAATGCAAATCGGGTAGTAGTGGTGGTAGTGGTGGTGGTATGGTAATGTGAAGGTGGAGAAGAGAAATCGTGAAAAACGACAAGTCTGCACCAGCATACCGATGTACAGACCGAGTGGCGGGCGGTGGACGACTAAAAGAGAACCAAGCCAAGAATCCTCCTTTTGTAAAGTCTGCTTTTGCCGAGCGAGCAACTCCATCCTACTATTCCTTTACTTTGGCTAAGCTCAAGCTTTGACTTACTTAGATTCATTCCTTGTTGTTCAGCTCGAACTTGGAAATGCATTGCATTGGCATACATAGCATACTAGCAGACTAACACAATAAATGTACTACATAAGTATTTTCTTACCTAACTAAGGTACGTACGTAGAAGAAGTGTAATATTATACATTTACTTTCCTCCAGCTTTTCTGTAATGCCAATACTACTTTTTCTACTCTTCTTTTACCTTCTCTGTTCGGACTAAATTGACTGACTAGGATTCCTTAGGATTGGTTTCGTCCTTTTCTCCTCTATTAATTTAATGCACATTTGCAAAGAACCAAAGTTCCATACTTCCATATAACTTGTTTTTACTAACTTAGCTTTTTACCGAAGAAATCCTAGCTTGCATCCCTGGCTTGTAATGCAATACCTTTATTTATCTTTCAAGGACACAGTTCACAGTTTATTCCATCCAGAAGTCCAGTCTTGCCCCGCCCGACAATCCAAGCCGAAGCTATTAGTACTTTATGTATATGTACATAGTTAAGGAATAGAATCTCAGAATTCCTGTTACAGATATAAATAGTGACTTGACCTCCTCTATTATTTAAGAATGAATAAGAAAGATTTTTCCTTCAAACAAAACTTGGTTTGTTACTACAATACAGAAGTTGATGTGATACCTTTTTAGGAATACTAAATAAAACATGGACAACCAACAAGCAAAAGGTTAAATTTCGTGTTCTAGTGATGCAATGCTATTTTGCTGACTAGACAAAAGTTAACTTTGGACCAGTTGACGATAAGCAGATACTATTTTATGTATAACCTGTACCGTAGTTTCACCATCATCCGCCTGACCAAGTCAGTAAAGTATAACAGGTAAGTAAATAGAAACTAAATGCACATGTTTCTAAGTAAGTGTGATGTGAAATATCCAGATCCAACCCAGTCCAACAGAGCATACATACCTATGAACTATGAACATTCCATTTCCAGATGATCCAGATGTAAAAGTTACGTAAAGGTAAGTCAAGGTAACTGAATTGAACTAAAAGTCAAGTCAATGTACAAAAGTATCCTTTGAGGTTTTGAGAAAAACTCCTCGGAACATTATCGTATTACAGGAGGCACTGTTTAGATAGATAGGAGAATCAGTGACGTCGCATTCACATCGATTTCAGTCAGTTCACTACAATACAGTAGTGTCGATTACAGGTGCCTAAATCAATTATAGTATGTACATTCCTGAAAAAAGACACCTAACAAATACCGGGATATACTTAATTGAACAGTAGATACCACTATTACGTTATGGTATAGTATGCAGGTCTTACGCTATTAGGTATCAACGCAGGTATTTATTATGCAATGCACTGTTGTAAATAATAGGTACACTTTACTGTTCTTTCTGAATTTGGGTTTGAAATATTACTCAGAAATGTACTCTACTTTATACCAAACTGCCTGTATAGAATAATACTTACTTTGAACCAAAAGCAAGGTCTTATTAAACCAAACATCACATCAGTTTAGTTCATACTTCATACAGTCCGGTTAGTCAGTTCAGGCTGTTTTCTGTTCTGCTCTCGTTTTATTGAAGCAAAAGTAGAGTAGAGTAGCTCCTAGTTCTACATCCTACTCTTCCCCTGCTCCAGTAACTAGTAGTGTTTGCATAAACTGTAAACAATGACTGACTACATATTATATGCTACAGTAGAAGCTCACCAATCAATTCCCTACTACATTCCACTTTTATTTTTGTTTGATCGCTCAAATTTTCCTTTTATGTCCGTATTAATATATTATTACGTCCTAAAAGACACTGCACAGCATACCACACCACAGAACACACAACCGTGTTATAATATATTGTCTGTGTACACAATTCTACTAGTAGACTATTGTACATTTTGTATCATCTATAAATACAAATAACCAAGCAAATGTATGTATGTATGGGTGAATGTTTATGGATCTGTTAATAGATAGTATCCTTCTATCTGAAATTCATTTTATGCTATACAAGTATCTAGGTATACTATGTAGTACATACATAGCAACAAAAAGGTAAGCTTGGGAAACTCATATCCCTTGATAGTGTACAAATATATTTATATATGTTGCAGTCTAATTTGATATTGGATCTA
>JAQFYC010004484.1:0-17008 GCA_034694165.1 Tomocerus mixtus | reverse complement strand
ATATTTTCTCTTAATCTTATTTCGTGGTGTATACAATGTTAAATGGTGTCATGCTCTGAGGATAATAATCTGCTATGCGGAAGTATCAATGGAAACAAGCACATATTTCAGACTTTCTAATATCACATCTAGTTTTGAACATCGTTATTAGTAATGCGATAGAATATTTTATAGATACAGATAAAAATTATATGGTTTTTGAAGAAACGTGGTGTTACAATTTGGTAATGATGGCCAATGACCATTTCATAAGTCATCAGTTAAATAATAGCGAGAGAAAGCATGCAAGAGAAAGTCTCCAGAATAAGTGCATATTATAGTAGTTGTTCATAATGTGCGAACGTGTAATTTCATGTGTACCTTTTTAAATATGATTCATTTCATTTATCTTTATTTCAGTTTTTATGGATTGGATAGGCAAATGAAACAGGTTTACTTGTATGCAATTAACTTTTTATAAGACATTATTCGAGTAACATTATTTTGCTTCATACGAGTAGTAAGTATAAGTATATCATCGTATAAGGAAGCTACATTCTTCAATAGGGTTACAATCTCTTACTGAATAATTTTGGTTTAGTATTGTGTTAGTGGACTTCGTTGACTAGTATTATTCAGGCAAGGTGCTCTCGAACATTAACAATCCACTTTAAATTTGAATATGAGCTGACTGCAATTATTTCTGTGAAAAATTGGTCATTTTCAGTGTCATGGTTGGAGTTCGGAACTCAATGCGTAACTCTGGATCGGAGTCACCCTCTCCATCATCCTGTGGACTCCTTAACTCATCAACATCATTATCCCGGATCGGCTGATCAGCCTCATCACTATCGCTGTCTTCTACTGGTAACGGCTGTTCCCGAGCCACACGCGTTCTGAAGTTTTCCCACATGTCATTAATTTCATCTGCCAGTCGGGTAGTATTGACGTTAGTAATAGTCGGCAATTCTATGTCTGCCCTGTAATGCAAAATACAAGCAAATATTGTGTTCATATACATTATAATGACAAATTCGTAAGATAAGATAAGCTAAGCTAAGGCCTATTTACCTGTTAACGGTAGGAACTCGTCTAGTTTCTCTGTTCGTGCTACCTTCATTTTCTCTGAATCCTGTTGAATTAGCAACATTTCCAATAGTCTGAGCTTCCAAATTGCCAACTTGTGTCTGAAACCGATTTCTTTCATCCCTTAGCTGATCTAAGCGTCTTCTATTCAAACTCATCTCTCGACGCAATGAAGCATGCCGATCATAACTGGCTCGTGTTTGACTAGCATTTCTTGTTATGTCATTCCTTAGAGAAATCACGTCATTTAAGCTGGGACGGCGAGAATTTAAAATAGATGTCACATAGGTATCCCTGGGCCGTGTATTTGCAACGCGGCGAAATCTTGCCATTCTTTCGGCGGGTTCCAACCTTTCTGGGTTTCCAAGAGAGGTGTCTACTCGACTCTGTTCCATTAGTGGAGGTGTTACTAACGCGGGTCGAAATCCCCAAGGGGACCTAGATGACCTCGAATAGTTCCTGGTTTGTCTGAGACTATCAAAATTGATATAATTCTCTGAAGTATATCTCTGATTTTGGCTAGTCATAGCCCCCAAGCCAAGAGTTGAAGGTCGGGAAATTGGGGTCATTGCAAAATCATCGAAATCTGAATCCAAAATCCCATCGTTCCCTGACATATTCATATTTCTGTCTGGTGCTGCGGGCATTTCACCATTAGTATTCAATTCAGCAGCCGCAGACAGTGTTACAAATCTGTTGAAGAGAATATGAAGGCGATTTTCCTGGATTTCGTAATCGGATCGGGCTTGAACCATCCTACGGTGTGCCGCTTGAGCCCGAGATAAATGGTATTCATAATCATTCATGGTGTCCGTCATTTCGTCTATATAGTGACGATTGCTTGTGATATCACTTGAAGCTGGATTGGTATTAGCTCCATTCGCCTCTGGAATATCTGGATTTGGTGGTACTGGATTTCCAGGAGTTAGATTTGTATTTTCCCTGACATTAGTACTTGGCAGCCTGGGAGTAGGTAGAGTCAAAATAGGACCATCTTCAGTAAAGATTGATATTCCTGCCCCGGGACCATTACGTCGGTGGCCTGTACCGAATGCATTTCGATTCGAATTTCTATTATCAGAGTGATGCCTACGATTTCTTATGCGTTCACGCTCAAGCAATTGGTCCCCAGACAGACTCACAATCATCCGCTGTATAGAATTGTCCAGCGACGGCAGTGGGTTTAATTGGGTAATATTGCAACGACATGTTGGACACTGGTGTCTTCCGGTGGAGGTAAACCACCGATGAATGCAAAAGTTACAGAAACGATGATGACAGTTTGTTTCAACAGCCTTAAAATGGGAACCGGAATCAGTCAACTAATCATATTTAGTACTTACACACAATTTTGAACATTTATCATTTAGTTAGCATGTTTATCTTACATTTATGAAATATTCAGTACAAATGGTACATTGGCATTCGTCAAGTGGAATGTAGTGAGAGTTTGGAGCTGTTCCTGATGTTCCAATATTGTTATCTCCGCTAGTTCTTTGGTCTTGTTCTGGAGGTAAGGTTGTTTCGGTAGGTTGTTGTGTCGCATTTGTACTCATTCTTGTAGGTTGCTGAAAATGTGTACTATATGCAAAAAATGGAGATGTAAATTGTCCCAAATGATTCTAAATGACTAAAGATTCTAAAGCATTTAGGTGAAAGCAAGTGAAAGTAAAAACTATCGTGCAAGAGATAATATCATTTTGTCAAATATATTTGTAGATCGAGTCTTTGTAATTTTCGAACTTCCAATTTACAACATAACACATCTGTAATAGTACATGACTTTTGTTACTATAGTGAATACCACAATCACTAAAATAGGCATTACGAGGCTACGATTTTTACGTCAACTCCTTCCGTTATCACTTTTGTACTGTCACTGTTGCAAACCTCAATGAAATCTCAATATATGCTAAGCTTTTATTTTTAAAGAAGTTCCCGTTTACAATGATAAATGCTAACTACATCGTTTCTAGCTTAAATAGAACATCTTTGAGTTAAATTTTTGCACTATATCAAAACATCGTTGTGAAAATGGTTCATATTGTAGTATGCTTGTAACTTGTAACCGTTCCTTGGTACACTCCTCCATTTAACATATGTAGTTGCATATCGTATTCATTAGAAAAGATATCAATGAATGTAAGTAAGCGCACTAACCCCGTCTGTAACTTCAAATAAAATATTTAAGTCTACTGGCGTTTATGTGTTAACTACATGCACTTAGAGCATGAGGTAAATATATAGGTGAATATGTAATGCTAGTACCTTTACAAGTACCACCTAAATATATAACTACTTTTATTTATTTATTTATTTATTTATTTCTTCGTCGGATATTATATATATATATTATATATATAATATATAAATATTTCACATTTCAGATAATTTTTACATTACAAAAATGGAGTCATTTTTTAATTGCTAATTTATGCTATCTTGCTGGTATGTGCAACCCGAAGAAATACTAACGTATTAAAAATATTCACCATAGAAGCCACAAAGACTCAATCATTGAGAAATTAGGTACATCTTAAGTATTGGCCTTCATACGCATACAATATAGGTAAACACTAGACATGTACGTATTATCATGTCCAAAACGTACATGCTGAATTCGTTCCGTCCAACTGCACCTGTCAACACATGTACTACTTCAATTTGTCTCAATGACATTGCTTTAATCCCTTGAATAAGACTTGCAAAGAATTGGGAAATGAAATGGCTTAGTCCATGCGTCCTATATTTTGTCATTTAGTGGTTCACCACATCATGTTGAACAGCTGCTCCATGCTACTTAATAAGCGACTAGGAAGAGTGTATTCAGTATCTGTAACAATAGGATGCATGTAGTGCAAATAGTAGCCATTAAAGTTATATGCAGACATTGGGTGCCAATTTCGCCAACTACTTATGTATAGTGTATCTAAGAAAGTACTATACGTATCTTCATCTGCATTCACGTCACGCGGGGGAGTAAAATTAAATTTTTAAAGGAAAGTGGAAGGAGCTCGTCTGTGTCGTCATCCAAAAGCTGAGAATGTGTTTTCAATTGAGTGTGTACTATGGACAAGTAAGTTACATGATCAAAAGAATTGTTTACTAAAGCCAAGCCAAGGACTTATACTGGTAATGCAAAGCCAGTTTAACAATAAAAGGGTCCGTTGTGTTGTGTGTGACCAGAGCAGAGCACACCGGACAGAATGGTTTGGTGGATGTCCGCTCAGTGTCCAAGGTATTGTTGAGTCTCAAGGGATAAAGGATTCTATTGTACAGATTTGATTCAATCAGAGTTTCAATCCGACACGCAATCTCCGAAAAAGCGGATATTCTGATGCCGAAACTTGTTGAGTGGAGGAAACAAAGCCTTGACGAGAGCCAGCAGACCAAAGTAAACTACGGACGTCCGCCTGCTTCGCAAAAAATGCTCCTTCAGTCAGAGTCAGTGGAATAAGTTCTTACTCTTACCATCCCATCTTATCTTCTTTGTGTAGCTTTCTCTCTGTTGGAATCCGAATCTGAACGGGATCCGCTCAATTCAGCTTTTGCCTAAGAATACTTTATTTTGTATCCAATTCACCTAACAAACAGTACACCACCTACTTACTTACTTATTCCAACTACAAACTTCCAATCGGATCCACCACCAAATCTCACAATCAGTTGAAGCACAGAGCAGTTCCATTCCCTAACAGTCTCCTAACAGCCCCATCGTTACATTACCTACAATAAGGCAACCAGCCAGCAAACCCAGCCCAACCACTCAAGACGAGTATTCTTATTACAACCTGTAATATCTTGGGATCCTTGATTACTTATGTTATTTTGGCTAACTTTCTCCAAAGGCACTCTTTTGTTGTACACTTGTGTACTTTTGCTTTCACCAAAAACCGTCATTGATTCTACATTACCGCTGACTCTATAAATATATTACACAAGTTTTCCTGATTGCATTTCATACTTAATTTCTACTGCATTTTTTCAATCAAGTGTGTCGTCCAATTCAACTGAATTGCACTTGGATTCTGGGAGCAGAAACTGTCTTCTTTCTTCCACTAAAGATATTTGCGGTGTAACGGTAAGAACCACATTTAATTATTAAACCTTGTAAATAATTTAAGATAATTTGGGGAAAGTGTACTTATAATAGTAAGTATGCCATATTCTTTAAAACTGTGGATGAAACAGTATTGTTCAGATACAGAAGGGTAGGTTACATCATATAACCTTAATATTAATATATTTACTAAGTATATCAATTAAATTCATTCAGACGGATTGTTGTACTCTAGTTACTTACGTAAAACTATTATAAAGGAGAATACCATAAACACACTATAATAAGGAATAATAATAACTACCTCGATATTGAATATTACAGGTTTGTTCAATATTATATATACTTGCTTATAAAATATTCAAACTTAGTACATCGAGGTTCAGAATAGTCAATTATTACAGATATGTAAGAGCATTACAGCGTGCAGTACTTTCTCCATTGTAACTGTCCTTAGTATCTATTACTACCATTGAAAATACAACTAAACATGTAACTACTTTAGCACTTAAGGTAAATTTTGGCAAAAAAGATTCGCCTTTGGGTTTGAATTTCCAAATAGCTTTCTCATGGGAGTTCTGCTTCCTAAAATGCGTTTAATTATGGTAAATCAAAATTGTCAACCTTATTTTTCATTGCTTCCCATTATTATTAGTGCCCACTAAGCGTACCAAACTTAATTATAAGAAACTATTTTCGTCATTCTTTTACCAAATATCGAAATTAGTAGGTAAGCACTGCATTTAAAATTTTAGTAACTTTGTTTGTTGGCAGCTTTCACCACTTTATTGAATATTTTCATATTATTATGTACACGTTAATTTAATTTTGAAAAATAATTTGGGTAAGTGAAAATCTTTGTATATTTCACACTAGTAAATATGTTGATTAGATAATAATGTATAAAGCGTAAGCAAATAGGTGTGTGCGAGTGATATTGATAATCAATAGTTTAGGTTCATTTAAGTGCATTGGTAAAGTTGAGTGGGTTTGTGATGAACATAGCACATAGCTCATACAAAAAATACAAACAAAATAATGCTTCACATTGTTGATATTGGATTGGAATAGTGAAAGCCCTAAAACAAGAGTTTTCACTAAACCAGACATAGACGTGACATATGAAATATAAATCCAAAGCTGAAACAACATATACACAACTGTTCTGGCTGTCTCCGTTACTTACAAGATTATTGACTAAGAACATTACGGCTGCACTCGAGCTTCTAGACTAATAGACACTTTTCTATGCTATATAATAATAAAATAAACATGCAACTCATGTATTTAAGGGGGTGAGTATAGGATTTGATCTAATAGCGTCGTTGTTTTTGGAATATTGCATTCTATTAGTTATAAGCTTTAGTTTCTGTTATGGACTGGTCTTTGGTTTGGTATTTATGTGGTTAGTAGTGTGGTGAACTGGCGAAGTGAAGTTCATTGATGAGGTGAACGATGAAATGGAGACGGAAGAATATGGAGTAATCCATTGTTTACATTTGACAGGGTTCTAATCCAATTATAAGTGTGGCCATAAAAATTCAGCGACCGCGTTGTGCGGACCAGATAAGATGGACGCGGAGGAGTATCGGCAGCGAGGTATTTACTTTTCCATCCATCCAAATTGATTGGCGTCGGAAGTTCTCTAATTGAGCTCAACTGACTGACTGGTTAACTACTTTGTACGGAAATGAAAATCTCAGATGCTTTCTCTTTCTTTACGGCCCATTCAATTATGCAGGAAAGGAATTGGTCGACTTTATCGCAGACTATCTAACGGGGATCCGCTCCCGCCGCGTTTTCCCCGCCGTCCAGCCTGGTTACATGAGACCCCTAGTCCCGGACGAAGCTCCACAGGAGGGTCAGTCTTTCGATGATATTTTTGAGGATTTTGAACGGGTGGTACTTCCAGGGGTAAGTTAATCCCTAATAAACTCAAATCTTATACATAAAATATTGCCAAAATTTAAAAAAGATATTTAGACCCATTGCATGGAGACTGTGCTATATTATGTGTATCTGAAATATGTAGAGAAAGTGGAGAAAGTACTCTATACTGACAAAGCCATGATAATTCCTCCATTGTGCAAGAATATAGGATAAATCCTAAACCTAATTCTACTGTATACATTGTAGACTGACAGGAACATGCACACATACGAGGCTTTACAACAAATTCTAGAAGTGCGAATGGTAGTAGTAATGCCTCAAATGGTTAACACTTTAAATTGAGCAACTTAATTTCATTTATGGCTCATTATTGGCAGTATATAGATAAAGAAGGATGGAATAGCTGTATACATAGTAGCTACTTTATCTGTAGGTACTTAGTTTTCTCCTGTTTAGCTTTATCGGTCTTTCTTTGGCTGTATACAGCGTAGTAGAATTTGTAGGTATGTTGTACCTATATACAGATACATGTTATATAAATCTGCGTAGTAGGTTTCATTGCATTAGTATGTATTGTATACACATGTTAAGAGACCTCATATCAATAGACAATCTAAAAGAGAATCATATTATGCATCCCTGCATCTCAATTCAACACTAAATTCTGATAAGTAGTGCTCAGGCGAACATCCTGAGATGTAAAGCCCATTTCATGTAATATTATTACCACAGAAAAGTATTCAAGCTTTGGAGATTGCTACACCAATAGTTATGTATACGTTAGTGTCATATCAGCACGTAGCATATACATACAGGGTTGCTCAAAAGTTCCGCAACAATGGGACTACGATTTTTTTCTAAGTATCTGATTTTTTATAAGGCAAAATTTTTTTATTGCATATTAATTCGTTTCAGAAATTCAGAGTGTCGATTGAGAGGGTGTTACTTTTTTGGTGGGTATTGACTTCCCCCCCCCCTTTCAAGTGAGGGGAAGTCAATACCTTTGATTTCTACGTTCTACGTAAGGTATACGCAGAACTTTGAAAGAATTGTGACATTCATCCTCAAGTATATTTTTGCATCGTAAAAATCAAAGATATTGACTTCCCCCCCCCCACTTGAAAGGGGGAGGGGGGACCCCACCCACCAAAAAAAGTAACACCCTCTCAATCGACTCTCTGGATTGTCTGAAACGAATTAATATGCAATAAAAAATGTTGCCTTATAAAAAAGTCAGATACTTAGAAAAAAATCGTAGTCCCATTGTTGCGGAACTTTTGAGCAACCATGTATAATCCTACTCATATAAACTCTCATACTGTTTTTGTAAGTTTTCGACCCTTTTGAGCTGTTGAATGGAATATAAGGCTGTTTTAGTTACTTCGAGTTACCTATCCAGATTTCTTTACCGTGGTTTCGTATTGTTAACCGCCAGAATTCTAGTTACAGTACAGTGTTACTCATATGTACATGCATTACATACATTACATGTCATACATTAATTTAATAAGTCGTAGCTTTTACAGATATTTTTCAAATACTACACTGCGTCAGGAAAATATGGAATTAATAGGAAATTATTTGTAAAAGTGGTGTATTATGTTTTTAATTAAAAAAGAGAAAGCAAATTTTTCCGTAATTACTTGACATAAATATTGTTAAAGCACAAGCATAAAATCTTATAAGTATTCAATCGTAAAGCTACATACTGTGTTTAAATTATTACAGGGGAACTAGCTACTAGCTAGTTGTAGTATGCCCACCCTGTAAACAAGCAGTTTTTTGTATTAGTTTTATTTCATGCACTTAATAGGGTGGTTTATGGCGAGGTGAATGTTTGTATTAAAGTTAAAACACAAAAGAACATTGACACAGTTGTTCACTTGCCTGAAAGTGTGTTAAAATTGTTCTGCAGAATGTAATATTATGATTTTTAATTGTTGTAGGTTACACATTGGCAAAGTCCACATATGCACGCCTACTTTCCTGCTTTAAATTCATATCCCTCTCTTCTAGGAGACATGCTAGCAGATGCAATCAACTGTTTGGGATTTACTTGGGTAAACCAATATTTTATATCTCTTCTATTATGTTTTCCAATTCCAATAATAGATTTACCTAAAAAGTAAGTTACTGTAATAATTATTATAGTACTATGTGTGCATCCAAAATATGGAGTTCTGTTAGAATTTCATGCATGTACTAATTGACATTTTTATGGTTTTAATTTTTGATTAAAAATTAGTCTTCTTGCACTTTCCCTACTTTCACCACTTTTATATTTAGGCATTATAATAGACTGAAATTAAAAGTGCTTCGCAACTACATACAATCAGAGATTTGTTTCACGTGGGGCATTGTAATACTTGATAGACAAGCATTGAAGCCATAGTTTACTTCCTGTTTGCAAACAATGGATTGCTTATTTCTAGATAAATCCCATCAGAATCCTTAACCGGTAAAGTAAACAGTAAATAAACTAGAAGGCTTAGTACTGTTTATTTTTTTCACATATTGTATGTAACATTGTGGTATTTGGTTTTAGCTGCCTGCCGCCTTTTCTTTGCTCCCTTCCATTTTTACACATTTGGAGAGAAGAATTAATTATTTTCCCTCATCTATATGTACACAGTGTAACTTGGCTTACATATCCAATATCTGCATCATTGAACTCCAAAATAACATCTATTTAGTTGGAATTATATGCCTGTTTACTAGTGCTTCTAGAAACCAAAAACTGCAATTTATACTCATTCGTTGGTTTCAGCATCTTAAATCCCAAAATCCCCTGACCTTTATAGTCTATTCTCTGCCATGGTTAAAACCATACTGATAGAACAATCTTTCAATTTCTTGGTAGATGCCATCATATACCTATAGTTCATTCGCTACTAGATAATTAGAAAGTTTCACATACTTTAACTTACTTAGTAGTTGCTTATGTAGCAGTACAGTCTATTTATTGATCGTTTACAGCATTACAATCATATCAGTGCAACGCTTCAATTAGTATAGAGGCCAAATATGCTTATATAAATAGTAAGTTATTTTGGTTCGATGGAATGAAGAAATTTACCGAAGTTGTGTATTTATTAATAGGATTGTAATACAAATTAACGCTGTAATAAAAATGTAATATTATTCTTGGGCAGGACTTCCGAGACCTGAGACTGAGCTCACCTAATTAAATATATAGTACATATTAACAGTGAGCTTCACTATTGAATTTTTGGCAATTATACTAGTGTTAAAATGCAGTTTTTTGTTACGTATATAAGTAGTCAATAAAAACTTGAGGGTCTACTACATTTATCTCCATTTATCTCCAACAGGATTTTCCCCATTATATTAAACTGGGGAGAAAGTACCTATTATTGGCCGCCATGTCCTTTTAGAGGGAAAGTGAAAGTTATTTAAGATTCACCCTTGAATGACGTGTAGTGCAAGCAGAAAAACTTTCTCTTTAAAGAAATTACTTACATTGCCTGTAAGATACATGTGTTTGAGCTGACTATATACTAGTAGTATAATACTACATAAATGTAACAGCAAATGAGTGAAAATTAAGAGATATATAACAGGAAGAATTTGCTTGTAGACTGTCACAACTGCCTGTGATAAGTACTTCATTGTTTCCAGCTTGTATATACATGACCTAAATCAGTAAGCATGGACATAATAGCTTGGGAAGAAAATATTGCTGCTAAAAATATTACCATGAAGTGGATAATTACTTTATCTCTTTTAATATTGTATTCAAACTTTTTTAAATACCTGCTAAAAATTAGTATACCATAATATTAGTAATGAGAATTGCAAAAATGCTTTCACCATCCCTTTTCATCTGCTGTAATAATGCCCATTTAGCAGGAGTACCAATCTTCCAATACCCCATCCAAGAATATTCACACCGTTATTGCATTTCCCCTTTCCCACGTCCTACTCAAGGTTTATTGGATGGTGTGTTATTTTTTGTAAACACTAAAGGCATCAAGTCCTGCCTGTACCGAGTTGGAAACGATAGTGATGGACTGGTTGGGGAAAATGATCGGATTGCCTCCCGTGTTTTGGCACTCAACGAAGGACAGTCTTGGCGGTGGAGTAATTCAAGTACGTCCAGTCCACTGCTTTTCACTCATATTATGTAGTTTTGTTGAATGTATGTACTACATCGATGTTTTTACTGAACCACTCGATTTCACTTACATTGTACATCTCACTCATTGATTTTCACATAAAGGCTACAGGCATATTTACTCATGCCAACCTCTCTTTTTCAGCTTTTAGAGTCAATCCTCGCAGAGATGCATAGATTCAGAGTTTCAGTACTGAATTGTATTATACAATAATACCCATATGATAAATCTCATTTTGGCAACACTCCGCTGGCAAAAATACTACTGGCTACAAAAATAATAATTTTCTGTTCATGCGAGTTTTTATTCATCAACTACTGTATTTTCATCATAAATGCATACCATTTATTCACTGCTAGCACAATTTATTGATTAAATTCTGTTAACAACCATTTCGATTTACTACAGATCTTAAATATCCTACTATTACTTATGTATTTAATATATCTAGGTATCTTTATGTTGTTAGATTCATGGATCTCTTTTGTACGTAGTAGTATGTGTATGTAAGGCTAGTGTGTCAACATAGTTTTAGCTGATTATAATAATTACTAAAATAATCATTTTATTAGAGACAGTATGTCCCTACTCAATGCCGTACCGTAGAACTTCAAAATTTAGAACACGCATAACCAGTTTGACAAAAAAGGAGTTTCGCCAAAATTGTGGCCAATTGTGCTGCGTAAAGAAAGTTTAATGCTATACGGTCAATCCGGTAGGCTTTGGCTATACTTTTGAGTGTAATGGACTTACTTTATACTTTTGTATTTACATGTCACATGCGTATGTACAAGATAATGTTCTTAGAACCGTGTAGCAGTATATTTCTCTGAAAATTAGAACAAAAAGCGTAGAGATATGCACAGTACAGCATTGAACCATAGCATGGTAATGTATTTTATGGTAATGGAATTGGAACGTGAATAGAATTTTTTGTTTTTCTCTTGTCCACGTTTGTCTACACAGACGACAGCGAGCGAAGCGACTTTCATTGCTCTGATGGCTGGACGAACGGAGGCGATCCGTCGATGCAAAACTACTTATCCCGACCTCAGTGCTGCAGAGATCAATGCCCGACTTGTTGCATACTGTTCTGATCAGGTAGGTCGACATTCAGTTTGTCTGTCTGTATTCAATGTGCAGGATAAGACATTCCATCTTTTTACTCTACCGTCTATCTGTATTCATTTTAAATTCAGATGGAAAT
Organism: Tomocerus mixtus; assembly: GCA_034694165.1. NCBI lineage: Eukaryota > Metazoa > Arthropoda > Collembola > Entomobryomorpha > Tomoceridae > Tomocerus > Tomocerus mixtus. The sequence continues at coordinate 4,650 of JAQFYC010004484.1, read as the reverse complement.
AACAGGACAAAAGCTTACAGGATTTCATGAATCCATGTTCCACTGCTAGGTATATGTAGGCGGGCATTTTACTTACATTTACTTTATAAATAAAATATTGAAAGCACAAACTGTATGTTTATGGTTTTTATCTTATCTTTAAAATATCCAAGCAACTTCTCTGTAGTAGTATATAAGTATAATGCATACTTAAAATAACGGTGCCTACCACTATTGTTCAAGTAACTTTTTTGCTATCGTTTACTTTTATTAGGTAGTAGATGCTTTCTCAAAATTGTAAATGCCTATTGTAAACCTTTCTACATAGTGCCCGCTTATCATAAATACATAATAAGTGTTATATATGCGAATAGTTGGCTTTAGAATCTACACTTGTACTCGTTTTCAGGAAAATAATCTTTTACAGACAAGGATGCCTATGTCTTCATGTAAATAGTAAATACATATTATAGTTACGCAACAGTACTACGTAGTAATATCTTCATCGGAAAAGTTATCGAAACTATTTTTTATGTATGCAGACAAATACTATAACTTATCTTTGTACCTTATTGAAATATCATGTAGTATCTTAAGTATAAAGATGTTATATAACACGAATGAGATATTGATAGGTTTGTGCTTTATGTCTTACGGGACCATTACAAATAAATGACATATCAATACAGTTTAATGAACTGCATGCTATATACAACTAGGTACATTAAGTAAGTAATATGCAGACAGAACCCAACATCTTATAATGATGATATACAGAAGTACAAGTAGAATACAGTAATACCTACATGAGAAATAGTGGTGTGCCCTCTGCTCTCTCCATATACCGTTTACGTAAAAGATTCTCTGTATAATATATATAATTAGTATAACTTTCTCCAAGACTTTTTATTTTTCCTTTCACCGAACTGGAGGTAAATTGTTTAAATGCTTTACTTATTACGATATGTAATATATATGGCATAATAAGGCTTTCGAAATTACATTAGGTATGCACTATTAACCGATCTACTATCAACAGATCAAGTATTTAATTGTTTGTTAGGGATAGAAAACTATAGTTTACTCATTCCATAGTTTCTTATATGTATGTAATTTTGCAATACTATGAATCTCTACTAAAGTTGTTCTTCAACCACGATTTCAGGCTCATTCAAGTGTTGAGAAAGCAGGGCTGATTGGCTTAGTAAGAATGCATTATCTTGATAGCGACGATGAGACATTGAGCATTGATGGCAAAACACTGGCTTCAGCACTAAAGGTGGACAGAAATGCAGGCCTTATTCCATTCTGGGTAAGTTTTTTATTTCTCAACTATACTTTAAGAACGATACAAGGAGAAAGCTACTTATGTTCATATCAAAGTGAAAGTAGCTTTCTCCTTTATATCGTGCACCTATAAGACATGCTACTTCTATGTTATACTTCTGTTATATATATTTTCCTATTAATTTTTTCCGTCACTCCTCTCATACAGATATATTAAGTCAGTTGACTTGAAATGTAGCTGTAGTTATAATGTTGTGTTGCGTTGTAGTAGTATTTAGTTGCAGTTGTATAATGTAATGTAAATTGAGATTTTCTAGATGACAGAAGAAAGAAAACGGTGAAGTATAATTATGACTTGTGGTTTTGTCCCTTGGGTCTTCATTATTTAGGTGTGTGCTACGCTTGGAACGACAGGAGCTTGTTCCTTCGACAATCTCGCCGAGCTCGGAGTTGTCTGTCGTCAAGAAAGTATGTACATTTATTAGTATCTATATGCTCTGATTCAAAAAATAAATTACTCCCACTCATCATAGTTAGCATTTTCTTATTCTTAATCGCTTTCTATGTATTTGCAAAGTAAGTAGTTGTAGGTGTACAGTGACTGTTAGTAGACTGTGTAATAGATACTTACTGTATTGTACGTAGTTTTATATAACTATTAAGCAACTGTTAATGCGACACTTCAGTCAGTATACTTTAGGAGGCAATGACAGTCGAGGAAAGCATTTTTGTACTTAAGTGCTAAGTATATGAATTTGTAGGTAGTAGTTTATTTACCCTGAGTAGGATTGTGTATCTGTTTCAATTCGTTATTATTCTCTACGGTGCTATTTATGTAGAACAAGCTTTTAAAAACTGAAACCAGAAGAAAGAAATTGCGTATCTTTAATTCAACTATAAAGTGTAGGAAGCTACTTTCCCCATTTTGGCAGGAGTAAATAAAGAAAAAAATGTCTACAGGAGCAAGTATACGAAAGAAATCCTAAAATGAACATCTTGCAATTCTGGAAGTAGGGGAAAGCTGAACGATTCTTTTTGTCATACCGTATCATATCTTATAAGTAGGCTACCCATGTATTCAATAGTGCTTTCTCTACTTTACATGTAGCTTTGCATAGCAGTAGTGTACAGATGAGTTACTGTAGTCTGGTTTTTGGACTTCTTGGAAACACTTCATTTTCATTCCGCATCGACGATTTCATCGTCCTATCTCTTTATACAAGTAGATTTGTATATACCTACATATACATTATAACAACTATATTTGTGTACCTCATGCTACCTCATTATTAGGGAGAAAACAGGAAGAAACGTAAATACAGTCTAAGCTACTTAGTTTATGTTGTTATGTAGTAAGTAAATAGTAAGTAGTTTATCTAGCGTTTTCGTACATAATAAAATAGAAACAATATAAATGACATACTCTGTCAATGTATTTTTAGAATATGTAAGCTTCAATACTAGAACAACTTATATCTATACCCGGGGTTAGAGTAGTAGAAGGAGGATCTGTTAAATTGTCTTAAAGATGAGAACTTTAAGTTAAGCACTTCGTATTTTCTGGTTTTTATTGAATTTCCATTGGGGATTATAGATTTGTGGCTGCATGCAGACGCAGCCTATGCTGGAAGTGCTTTCATCTGTCCAGAATTTCGTCATTGGCTCAAAGGAATTGAAAACGCTAATTCAATTGCTTTCAACCCTTCTAAATGGCTACTAGTACATTTCGATTGTACTGCTATGTGGGTATGTATTGGTTGAATTTTGTTTGTGCCAAAATCCGTTGCAAAATGAAAAATCCAACTAAAGGCCCCCTGAAGTGTTATCTTGTTAATTACCTAGTTATGCTTACTATCTTTAAAATATAATCAAATCATATTAACATAGGGATAATTACAATAGGTGCAAGATGCAGGGGCACTTCATAGAACATTTAATGTTGAGCCACTTTATCTACAGCATGAAAATTCTGGCATGGCTATAGATTACATGGTAAGTAAGACCTTCCTTGTTCGTACTTATTTTAATGTTTTACTTAAGTGGAAAGTAAAAGTTTGGTGAAAGTTCTTTTCAGTTTTGGTAAACTCAAACATTATTATCGACTAGTAGTATTCTAAAGTGCAAAATATTTTTTCTGGATTTCTGTAAAGTGATTTCATTACCATAAACCTGGCACACACAAACAAAAATCCCAAAAAAGAGACTTTAATGCTAAATTGGGGCAAATAACATTAGTATTTCTACATTAATTGTACAATATATTATTGGTTAATAAATATTTCTTTCCCATGTTTTGCAGCATTGGCAAATAGCCTTAAGCAAAAGATTTAGATCCTTGAAGTTGTGGTTTGTCCTGAGATCATTTGGAGTTCAAGGTCTACAAGAACATATACGAAAGGTATGAACGCAATATTACCTATATAGTTCAACTACCGGACTATTTATATCACCGTTTACTTGGACTATTAACAAGTCGAAAACCTATTGTATCCTATTTAGCTGGTTAATGTATTTTCTATATTAGGGTGTTCGATTAGCGGCTAGATTTGAGGCTCTTGTAAATGCTGATCAAAGATTCGAGATTCCAGCAAAAAGGCATTTGGGAATGGTCGTGTTTCGCCTACGCGGTGATAACGACCGCACTGAAACGTAAATACCAGTAGCAATATTACCTCTTCAACTTTGACCCACATACTACATATTATGTATACTTACTATAAAAAAGTTACGAATTTCTGTACTTAATTATCTAGATTACTGAAGAGATTAAATGCTGGAGGCAAAATACATTGCGTTCCTGCTTCATTGAAGGTAATGACTGCATGAGAAAGGATTTTGTTTCTTTTAGTATAATAAGTAGCATTGATATGCAGTAAATCTTGAAACATATAATTCATACATATTTATTACACTTTAAACAATTTTATGCACTAATTGTGTGGAAGGGTCGCTACGTAATAAGGTAATCCATCATATAGTGTCCAAAATATTTATTTGAGTTAGTACGTACCTACATGGGATATGATTGCCCTATAGATTTACAATAACTTCTCCTCAAACAACTGTTGAGGACATATGTACTGATTGGGCTGTCATCAGAGAGGTAGCCACCGCAGTACTAGCCCAACAAGAAGGAAAAGAGATACCTGCCGCACCAGCAAGAAAAGTTCGATTGGCAGAAACTCGAGTTGGAAACGCTCACTTTGGAACATCTTTGCTTCTGGCAAACTCCCCAATGTCGCCAAAAATCGTTAATGGATCCTTCGCAGCTATTTTCGATTCAAATGAGCTATTCAAGGAGTTTGCTCGCAAATTCAAGTTAAGTGAAGTGGATGAAAGCTCTCCCGGTAAACTGAAACAAATATGGAAACGCTATTTTAATTA
>JAQFYC010004483.1:0-17009 GCA_034694165.1 Tomocerus mixtus | reverse complement strand
GCATGAGTTCTAGAGAAAAAGTTGGAGATTCCTACCATGCCCATCATTTTTATTCCATTTACTCTGGTGACCTGCAACTTTTCCCCGAAAAGTCGTCAAGGTAACCTTAATGTTATAAGGAAATTCCTACCTACCTATATTAATTTTAAAACTAAAATTTTGATAGATAGGATTGCTTTAGCTATAAGAGCAGATGAAAAGATTAAGAAAAGAAGTAACCTCTCCACCTCACAAGTAAGTATAGTATACTACGGTACTGACATTTAGGCCTATCTAAGATGAACGTAAAAGATATTGCATGTGACCTTTAGAGTTGATAAACGTCTGCTTTCTCCCCCATAAAGACGTTCTCCCCCTCCCCATCCTAAGCCGTCTGATCCCTACGCCCTCCCTCCCAATGTACCTCTTGGGGTGGTCCGATTTGGACCATTTTCATTCCCCTCCGTCCTGTTACATCAATGAACATGTATGTCAACTTTGGTTGAAATCCGTCGTATACTTTAAACGTTATTTTGTATATACGCAAGCATATTATATTAATTTAATATATATTATATAATTTATATTAATCGTAGCCTATACATTCCGATGTGGTCCTAACGATGGAATGAAAAAACTCAACAGTTACCCAAACCAACAAGCAATTCTCAAATCGCAAGTAATGATCTAAATAAATAACAAATGACAAAAACAAGGTGACATTTCATTTAAAATTATATACCGTGCCATTTGAAAAATGTAATGTTAGTTTTAGTATGTAGATTGTATGTAAGTTTCAACGCCGTACGATATATGTTTTGTGAGTGTGCGTAATGAGAATGTTTTTTTAAACCAGTAGACTAGCTAGAGACACGATCCAGCTTAGAAATACTTTCTTTTAGTATAATTTGGAGTGGAAAATCTAACTAATTGTCATTTTTTGTAGCAGTTCAACCTTTTTTAGGGTATCTTAGTTATACACATTGTGTCAGTAGATTACTCTTTGTTGTAATTGCATTTTGGTTATGTTTTTAGCGAATTAAATACATAAATAGTATCACTAATCGATTTACGACAATTCATTTGTCATTTCTAGTTAGTCAAAAGTCAACTGTATTTCGAACATAGTGATGAGCATTTCACCGGGTAGGGATATGTGTCTTCACATTCAAAACCATTCTACATGTTAATATTATTAGTGTGCTACACAAAATGCAATTCCTATGGTTTGGCAACCTTCGAACCTCAACCGTTGATTTCGAGATATTATTGTTATAATATGGTTTAAAAATTGATATTATGTTTATTATCATTAATATTGTATAATGAAATTGAACGCATGATTGTAAATAGTAAATGTATGTCCTTTTGTATAATAATCCAAAATAAATCCCAACATATCAAATTAATGTTTTTGATTTCAGTTTGCATGTGATTTATGTACAAGTTTTAAACTTGATATCAATTTTAGTCGAAGGAATATTTTTAGGAATATTTAGGACAAAGGGTGATCGATTATGCAGGCAAATCTAGTGACTTGTGATTACGATTGCAACGCTAACTAATTAAAAATTACAATATCTTACTCGTACACAATCCGACAATCCTTAATCTTACACAGTTAAATTTTTTGGAGGACTGCCCTATTTTTCAAAAGTAATATCCTATCCTTTTATAAAAATTATTTTATAAACGACTTTTCTGACAATTAAATATAGGAACCGTGACATTTATATATCATTTCACGAATCAAAATTCAAACGTCACTGTCACTGCCACTGTCAATATCCCTGTCACTTTCACTATCATGAAAACGAGCCTTTGGTATTTCAGTGGTTCCCGCCAATTTCAAATGATCCCAGGAATACAATACTCCATTTGTGGTATCCCGAAGGTGAATGGTATTTAATTTCGGACAATTTCCCTTGGCAAGTTCATAAAAGGTTGGGACAATTTTTGTCAAATCTGGAATTGGGGGTTGTTCATTTTCCTCTTCATTGTCCGAAATGTAGATATCCAGTCGTAATGTAACACTAAAGGATTTTAGAGTTGAGTAATCCGAGACGCAATTTTCCAGGTACTTTGGCAAATCCATGAACTCCCCACAACATTCATATTCATAGTTCGTCACAAACGTTTCCAGATTTGGAAAGAAGTGTTTCAATCTTGTACTTCTGGGAAATCCTCCTGGAATTAAAATTTCTAGGGTCCATCCATCCGACATTTTCAAGTTTTTTATTCCGGTCAGAGTTGGAAAAGGGGGAAGGGGCCCACCTTCAAATAGTAGGGAAATCTGTTCGGCATCTGCTCCCACCCCCCACAATACCAAATTTTCCAAACATTCAGTCTGACTCGCTAAAAAGGTGTAGAGACTTGTAAAAAAGTATCTCTGTCCAAATGTAACCGCTTCCCAAATGATTTCGTCCTCGTCTTGGTTATTGCTACTTCGGTATTCTACTGTGAATGTTGTAAGCCTCAAATTATTTTGACCTAATTCCATCAATTTAGGGAAAACGGCGCAGAAAAGTTCGGCGGCGTTACTTTCATAATAGATCTGAATATTCTTTAATCCCAAAATAGCTGTTTCGTTTATACCCTTTTGATTCAGATCGTCATTGTCGAGATTAAAAGCAAGAGATGTCAGTTGACTTCCAACGGCGACAACGGACATCAAATTTGGGGCGTTGTTCATCAAATCACGGATAACTGAGGAGTAGAATTCTTCATAGGGGACATCAAACCATCGAGGCCATCGTCGGGGCCAAAAATTAATGAGGTACTTCCTCCCAGGAGTAATAGACCATTCTAATTTTTTCAGGTTTCGCAACTTGATATCAGGTGATGCTGATCTTTGCAATTCTTCGAGGTCGTACAAGTTTCTTTGATCGGGTGGGCACAGATAACACTCTTTAAATTTCAACTCAATTTCCAGACAAAGGACCTCCAGCTCGGGGACAAGTTGTGAAAGGATCGCTTTCAAAGACAAAAATAGATTTTCCATGGCCAGCCCGCTGACAACTTTCAATTTCAAGTACTTCAATCCATTCCCGCATTTTCTTAATAATTCCAACATCGGGTCGTGTTCCCAGTCGAAAGAGATGACTTCTTCGTCGCCAATACGATTTTTCCAATCATATTCGGCCCCAAAGTTGATAGACAGTGAAGCAAAAAGAAAATCAATCGGAGACCTGTTGAATTCGCTCAGGAACTCCCTGGCTGTCTTGTTTGGTTCCTTTTTGCCGTAATATATTTTCAAAATCGTGAGATCGTTGAACCAAGGTTGAGATATGTCCATCCAGAGTGAGTTTACGAGGCGACAGCGTTTGATATCAGATATTTTTAGTAAGCAAAAAACGTTTTCGAGAATCTGGAAAGAAATATCGAAATTTTATTTTTTGTCAGAGAAAATCGACAGTTAACTATTGAAAACAAGGCAATTATAATAATGTAGCGAAAAAACATCATTTTCGTAGTTAATACCAAATGATTTCTAGCCACCAGCGGCCCTGCGTTCGAATTATCTTTCTCAGTTTGATCTTCGATCATCATAACTTCTAAGTTCAGGTCCATGTTGGTTCTTGATAATTGCCTGAATATATTACGCAATTAGTCCAATATTTATTACAGATTAGCATTCAAACTATTCAAAGAGCGCAATTTTACCCAGCTTAATATACAATTACTTTTAAAATAACAATAGAAACTAATATGGAGGCTTCCTAGCAACCGTAAAGCCAAGAGATGGGCAAACGATATCCAGTGTATATAACCACAAACATTTGCAGCATTTCGCCAATAGCAATAAATTTTTGATTCATCTAATTTACACTTTAATTGGTGGACTACAAAGCAGCCGAGAACTATATTCAAAATTATTACCAATTTAAAAAATATTTGTGAATTTGAGATTAGAAATTTTTCCTGTATTCGGTCCCAGTAAAATGGAAGACACCCAAATTTATAAATGATGTTCACATAAAATCCCACCCATTGGCTATTTGTCCAGTTCCTTAAATTGTGCTTCAAAAATTTCCATTTAGTTTCAATTTCAGTAGTGCCTGTACAAATATTACAGCTAAGTACGCACATGCCATTTTTAAAAAAAAAATATTTTCAACAAACTAATTTGTACCTAGTATTACACCCAATAATATTAGATACAAAATTCTATTTAATTTGCCAAATCTTCTTTAATTTTGAAGCGCCACAATTCATAATGTTAAAACTGTCAATACTACAAACAGTAGGGAGCTCACATTAAATTACAGTACAATTTAATTTTAAATGCTGTGTTGAAGACAAATGCCACTCACTTTACTCACTCACCAATACTTCGCAACAAAGTCAAATACGTCACCAGTAAGATAAGTGAATACATAATTGTCATTTCACAGCGGCCAAAATGTTCATTATATAAAGCAAAATCTACGATGCATTTGAATAATATTTTACTTAACATTTTACTTACATTATCCAAAAATGGTTCCGAATTTTTGTAAAAAATGCAACTTAAAATGCCGTGTAATGCAAACTTTTAATACATTATGGCATGGTATATCAAAAGGCTCAATATATTTAAATGCCTTTATTATTAATATCCAGACTGGGATTGCGGGCTTTGGACCCTCAGGGTTACAATGACTGTTCCTGGCGCTGTAAAAGGTAGGCAAAAACAAATATAAATTTAAGGCAGAAGCCTGGTTATTTGAGCCACTGTTGAGATAGTATTATTCTAGTCCAGAATGTTAGAAATGGAAAAATATTAATATAATTATAATTTTATATTAATGTGCATTATAGAAAAATCATTTATGTTAATGCATTGATTACTTCAAGTAGAGGATATAATTATTATAAAAAGGAGGATATTTATAAGAAAATTTTAAAAACATAATATATGTACGCCTATAAACGTCTACCAGCAGCCAGTATATAAGGGGAGATACGCACTATATTATTATTTACGGGATTGATAAACAAACAGAAATATAAAAGGATGGTCTCCCGGAAATTGAATTGTAATATTTAATTAAAATTGCCATTTATGCTGAAGATTTGGATCCATAAGTCATCGGTTTGGACTGCCTTTTGGAAATTAATAAGCTTATCTCCATTCTCAAACTTATGTCAAACTCCTGGACAAAGCACAATTAAGCAGGAAATGTCCAGATAGAAAGATAAAATATTTTCTGAAGTTGACATGACGTTATCTGCTTTGCAGTATAATGTAATTTAAACATTGGGTGTATTAAAATGTATATTTATTAATTCTATGATGTTGTATTGATTGTAGAATGTACAGACAGAAATTATGTAGATACTACAATAAAGTGAATGGATATTGGACACTTTATGAATGTGACACTAAAATTTTCGAAATAAACACAAACACCTAAAATACTGATTTAAAAATATTATACACTGTTCCTCAAAACATGTGCTCCTGACACTATTCTAAACTTTTCGTTAAACTAAATTCCTGCAAACAAACTAACAATATGGTGACACATAAACTTACTAAATCTTTACTAAACATCATACGATGCAAGAAGAGTCATAATTTATTATATTATTCCTTGATAAAAGTCAAATATCCTAGAATATTTTACAGCTTTAATAGGCCCTACCCGGATTCCATAGAGCCTAATAGACTGCAGAGTTTTATATTTAAGTTTCTGATTATTTTCCGTTGCTATTGATAAGCTCATTTCTTCTAAAGACCGGACAGAATTTTTCCAACACGTGGCATATCCCATATCATTAATTATGAGTACATAGTACATACTTACGATGACAAGTAGGTGGAACCTATTTTCAAACTTCCTCTTTATGTCTCCTGTAATCTAAGCCAATCGATTTTCCACACAAGTTCATTGACATCGTATACAGACCTATCAGATGTGAAAAATACAGCTTTAAATATTATTTACCACAAACTTTTATTATGAATCGTAGTCTCAATATGAATACTTAATATCAAAACTCATTTGGCTTATTCAACCGGCTACAATTTGACTTCTCCTTTCACCTTTTGTCCCTGTCAAATTGCCCGAATACGCACTCAAAGGTTTTAAGCAAAAACAAATAAATTAAGGCAGAAACCTCGTTAGCACAGTCAGATTATTTATTATTCTTATTAATAATTCCGGTCCAGAATGCCAGTTTAATGTTTATGCATAATTTATTGTTTGAAAAATGGATAACATCGTAGTACTTATTTCATCATCGATATATGTACACAGTTTGTCCATTTTATAACTACACTTTCAGAGATTAGGTATAAGAAAATTGCAAAAAATATACTCATGCCTACAAATATCAAAGCGTGTATTATGTGTAGATATGTAAATGTACTGTGTATTATATTATTTACGGGAATGATGAGCAGTTAACATAGAATAGCAGCATTCTAAATATACTCCAGGAAATTGGGTTTTAATATTTAATAGTTGTAATTTAGACAGACGATTTTGGATCACAAAGTCCTCAGGATAGACAGTTTTTAGAAGTTAGCATACTTATCTCTTTTAGCTGGACAAAGCACAGTTAGGCAAGAAAGATTACTGAACGATTGAAAATATTCTTAGGGCTTAGGGGGGTCGGGTGTTGGTATTTGCTATGCACAATATGGAATTCACGCAATGAATGTACTAAGCACTAACTATCATAAGTAGTTTGTGAACCCAACTGGCTTGGCCATTTTATTTAGAAATACGTAGCAAGTACAATGAAATGGAGTTTATGAATAACTTATTAGATCTTTTATAAATATAGATCGGTAACAACTTTTCGAAATAAACAGAATGGTGACATAAAATTATACATTAAGATATATATATATAGATAGTACGTATAGAGTGTGTTCTCCAAAATCTATGATATTGACACTTTTCATATTTAACACCGCAAACTACATTTCAATCATTATAAACATTAACTACAATATTATTATGATACATAATAAACTAAACACTAAATTTCATAGGATACTAGAAGAGTCATAATGTATGATATTATTCCTTGATAGAGGTCGAATATTATAGAATGTTTGACTGCTTTAATGGGTCCCATACGGATTCCATAGGGCGTAATCGATTGCAGAATTTTATATTTATGTTTCAGATTTTGTTCCTTTGCTATTGACAAGCTCATTTCTTCTAAGGACCGGACAGAATTTTTCCAACACGTGGCATATCCCATTAACTCTACAATAAGATAAGCCCAGTTCCCTACAATGTAGTTTATAAAAAACAAATATGATTTTGTGGAGACCTTGCCGTAAAAGCGAATAGCGCAAAAGGAGAACGTTACAATATTTACACAAATGGAGAAGCAAACCGCTGGTAAATATAAACTTATGAAACTCTCATTAAAGGCTATATTTAGTATCCTCATTCGCTTGTATTGGAGCATTTTGAATTCAAATTTTCTTTCGGCCAACCTGAGAAATGAACAGAAAAAGTAATTTTATTAAGGCAAGGCTGTACAAAGGAGTGCGCTTCCCCAAATGTAGAAAAGGAAGGGTTAAATAAGATAAAAACAGGTCCACATTTTTTGCTCTTTGTTCAAGCTTGTGCTTATTTGTAAGTTATTTCTGTAGTCGGCTATGGACTAAGGTTCTATTTTCTTACCTTATTTGGTGCAGCCAATATGAATTACGCACTAAATAGATTACTGTATACACAAATACAAGTGTACAGGCCCCCATGCCAATTGAAATTGCAAAAATTTGTATTAAAAGGCAACTGTAGAAAAATGTTATTCTTATCCAATTTGAAACCAGGAAGTGCGGTATGAATAAGTTTTTAGACTGGCCCAACACAACATTTATTGGGCCAATTTGCAACCGGGCCATAATTATTGGTATAATCCACCGAGAGAAGACACGTTCTATTTTCTCGTGATTCATTAGTTGTTTTACGGAATCTAAAATTTTAAAATTGTGTTCACAATAATTAAAAATAATTGTCTTTAAATTGAAACATAGAAACATACGATACCTGTAGTAATTAAAAAAATTTAAGATACCAAATTGGGTAATTTACTTTTGTACTGCATACTAGTGGAATTTAGACAATTTAAAACTCCAGTAACGTCCTTAAATTTTAGTAATAAAGTAAACGAGGAGGACAAAGATATCCAATGCAAATTGATAACTACAAACATTGGTAGAACTTCGCCAATAATAATTTTTGGTTCATCTAATTTACACTTTAACTGGTAAATTCCAAAGCAGCAGAAAACTATATTCAAAATTGTTGCCAATTTAATAAGCGTTTGAGATTTTGAAGCTAGAAATTTTCCATGTAATTGGTCCCAGTAAAAGGGAAGGCTTCCTAAATAATAAATAACATTTGTATATGCCCCCACCCATTGAAAATTTGTCTTGCTCCTTAAATTGTCCTTCAAAACCTTCAATTTTAGTTTCAATAGTGTTAGTTTTAATACTACATTCGAAATTATAAGTCTCATTTTTGAAGAACTTTTACAGCAACTTGATAGCGTAAAATCTAAATAATATTCAATACAAAATTCTATGTTATTTGACTATTCTGCATTAATTTTATAACGCCACAATGAAATGTAAAGTACCAATAACTACTGAACACTAAATAAATACTGAGCTCACATTTTTTCATTTTGAACTGTCCTCGATTGTTAATGTTGTCTTACAGAAGACGTATATCAATTCGCACTCAAATGCACACGGCACATTTTGTAAATAAATTATTTACGTTTCTGGATAAGGAAATGGAAGTGGTAGTACCTACTTATCTTTAAACAGCTGCCAAAATGTCCATTATGAGTGACAAACACTAGATGAATTTCCAGAATATTTTTCTTAATTAAGAATACAGGCTTCAAGTTGTTGGCAACTCATGTTTACTCTTCGGGACCTCGGCAAATCTATGTTGCACAGTGCACACTCTACGCAAATTAATGATTGTATCGTCATTTATAAATTAGAAATAAAAACTATGTAGACAAAAATATATTCTGACTATTAAAAAATCCCAAATATTATTGTACAAAATGCAGCCTTTAATATCGTGTGCAAACGCAAACTTGTAGTAGAAAATATCAATATGAGTATATTTTATTGCTATGCAGACTCGGAATGACCTAATGGGGCACAGGGCGATGTCCCATTGCCTTTTTTGTCCCTGTCAGATTAGCAAAATGCGAAAAATAGTACAAACGGTGCGAAGTAGTTATGTAACAGCGTAAGAACTGGTAGCCAATTTATCTTTTAAAGAACATTTTTTACATGCAGAAGGTTGAGTAAACTATTAAGGAACATTTTTTACATGTAGAAGGTAAAACAAGCGATAACAGCGCTCAATTAATTGGTATGCTGGAGCTATTGGCTATTTAGTACCTGGCAAGGTTAAGCTATATATATGTTATTATAAAGTTATATCTGTTTCAGATTTTGGTATTTGTGTTTCGGCTATTTAGACTAAGTTACAACTTTGTTAGAATACTTACAGTAATCATACTACAAAAGCCAACTTGAGTCGCATGTCCGTCCGTTCGTTGGGCAAGGTTCTCGAAAGTTCTCGATCATTCCATTCACTCACACAAGAACAACCAATTCACACAGCAAGCACGTGCTGAAATGCTAAGAGAGCAAAGCGGGAAATTCAAGGGATGGTTTTTGACTGGAGTGACATTTAACATTTAGGATAATAGGGCTTTACTTTAGTGTACAGGTAAAGTCGTATCGTCAGTAAGGCCCTATTATCCTAAATGTTAAATGTCACTCAGCAGTCAAAAACCAACCCTTTATTCTAAATTTTATACATGTTAGGTTTAATTATGTATAAAAGTTACGACTTTACCTGTACACTAAAGTAAAGCCCTATTTATACATGTTAGGTGTAATTGTGTATCAAAAGATACGACTTTACCTGTACACTAAAGTAAAGTCCTATACTACTTTTTAGTATAGGGCATAAATATAGTAAAAGTAAATTTTTAATTTCCTTTTGGAAGGGGTGGGGGAGGGAAGGGGGAGGGGTGCTAGTGCCGGCCATTGCTGGACGGGTTCTGTACTAGTATATTATAAACAGACCATAATATTATGTATAGCATGCACCACAACATTATTCATGTACTATAAACTGCCCGCATATATTTTGTTTCTCAAATATTTATTTAAGCAATTATACTATTACTACATATTTACTAATCCTCTGCTAATACAAACATAAAATATAACTTAGACTGTAAAAATGACAGAATCTTTCAAAAGATTTCTTGGGTCACTTCGAACTTCCGGAGTGATGAAATCCGCTTCGACTCTCCAACTTCCTGGTTCTGCAAGAATTTCGAATTGGTCGGCTAAAGCTTCCTGCTGAACGTTGTCTTTGAACCAACGCACTTTCAACTCTTCATCTTCCATTTCATTTCCTGGCTGTCTGAAGTGTGCCACTTTGAGTGTGTTTAAGGTAACACTGCGAGGGGCATCAGGATTTCCGGTTTCAACTGTTACAGAATCAATAAGGGAGACGGTGTTGAAGAACTCATACCACATTCCTTCTTTACAGATGCTGCACAAAGTTGGGTAAGTCATATTTCGCATCAAGCATCCTTCATTTGTTGGTCGGAAAGTCTTCCTGTTGAATTATCCATATAAATGAAATCGCAAAGTAGTAAGAAACTAACAAAGAATGGTATATTCAACAGTATATACAATGTGTCCGACCAAAACATTACCTTCGGGAGACATCCCAAGTGGGATAAGCTGATACGTAGTCATCTGACATTTTAAATTCATCCTCAGAACCGAATTCGTGAATAGTCACAGAACAGATCATTCTTGGGATATCAGGATTTGTTCCATTCGTTTTTGAGCGAACACTAAATCTGTGTGCACCGTTAGTAAATCCTTCGTCACTTCTCCAGGTGTAAAATTCTCTGTCGTCATATCCACTACTTGTCCAGGGTAAAACATTTCCATCTCTGAAGCACACATTAAAATGCCATTAAGATTCACATAGTGCCCTACCAACTGATCAACACTTTATATGTTAAAGTAATGTAAAATTATAATTCTATATCAAGATATTGCTAGCTAATGCATTACAGTTTCAATTTGTGCAAATCAATAATATAGTAATAGAGAAAAGTGTTTTTTTCCTTACAGTACAAATTCCAATGAATCTTCCTCTCCTGCGGCAGAAACCGATACTTTAATAAGCCAGCGACTAAACCAAAAAACAAAACATGTTAGCAATTTTTGTAATATTCCTGTTGGCCTGTCTGTCCTACTATCATTTCTCATTGGTCTTGGTAGCTTTAAATCTTTTGTAAATCCTTATATTGAGACATTGACAATGCTGGTGGCATAACAAGATTATTTGTGAATACCTGTAAAGGCCATCCGAAACGAAATTAAATCCCCTTTCTCCTTGCCACAATTCATACCAAGGGTATTCCAGTAATCGGTACATGGCCCTCTCTTCTCTTTGGGTACCGCTGAGCCAATGAGTCCAACCGAGATTTGCAACACTAGTCGCAGAATTCACACCCCTGTAGACACCACCATTGTCATATTCCTAAAAATTCACAAATTATTAATAAGTGTTCATTTTGGTTACACTTGAACCAAGAAAGGGCCCATTCTAACGCATTACGTTGTAATTTTGCAGCTCGCATGTCACTTTGTAGCACTTATGAATTCAAAATGTATTAAATGTCTATGTAGTTAGCGTTACAACTATTGAAATTAACTGTACCTCTCCTACGTTGACGAAATTGTGGCCCATTTCATGTCGAAGTACTACAGTTCCTGTGCGGTCGCTTTTTGTACTAAATGAACAAATAGGGTTCTCCATATTAATCTAATACATATATTAGTACATATATGTACTTACTAATTTTTGGCAGTTATTGAAGGACAAATACGAATAACTAAGTAAGGTTACCTGATGACGAATTCACCACCAAGCCCACTATATAGTAATAAATAAAATAAAACTGTTTATTTAGTGCTTTACACTTAAGTGGTGCAATCAATATGTTTAATTCATTAATTGTTCGCCCTACCCATAATAATCATCGTTTCCAATTAAAGATGGATAGTCACAGCCACTTGCTCCAGTCATACGGCAAACTGTGCGAGCATAGGAAGCATTTCCTGGAAAAATGCCCCGAAGTTGCCCGGCTTCACGATAGAGGCGGAAAGCAGTATTTTTAGCACCGTTGTAGCCAATACCCGATTCAACACTGGGAACATACACTGCCCAGATATTAAATAAAGGAAGGTATGACCTGAATGTGACCTAATAATTCCAAATATCCATACATTTTAAAACTACATAGATTGTCATTAAGACTTTAGTGGTTATGGTTTAAACTTCGACTTATCTAATTAAATTATTAAATATGTTTTTCTCACCCCTGCAAACATTTCTTGTGTTAAGCGATCCATGTCATCAAAGAATTGATCGTGCTCTTCTGTCGTATATCCATCCCCCTATCAATATTAATGGAAATAAATTCATTTGAATGTACTAGCTTGACTCTAGTTATACTGTGCTGATTTAGCTTATTTTGTAAGCTAATTAGAGTGTGCCTTTTAATTATTTAATAAATAAATACATAATTACCATAAAGACGACATCAATACGATTGGTCTGATCACCACCATCGACAATCTTTTGTATTTCTGGTACTTCCTCTTGGTTCAGGTTATCCAGTGACAATGGTTGAACCACCTCGGACGTTTTGCAATAAAGATGAACATGAGCTCGGACAACTTCTTCTCTTCTGCCGTAGATTTCCACTATATTTGAGTTGTCCCTAGGAACCTGCATTGTGTCTGCTACTGGCTGGGATGCAGCTTTCTTGCTGATATGAAGAGCATCTAGACTTTCGTCTTTGAATCCTCGAAATTTTCTCACCCATTCCATTGAAATTATGGTGCAGTGTCCATCCACATTTTGATGGAATTTAGCATGAAATGCAGCATCCTGGTTGTTTATATACGTTCTTGCCCCCACAATTCTATACCATAGTAAAAAATAATTCAATAGGTAAATCCGTAATTTTTTTCTCTCTCTAGAATATTTGAAATAAAATGCTATTCGACTTCCTGAAGGTTGTTATAAAGGTATTTTCAAGATTTTTGATTTTCTATGTTTACATATACACATAATATGTCGATATAACTATTGCCTACGAAATTGTTATTATTTCGTGGAACCAGTTACATAAGTGCATCTGGGATTATATGTATAGAAAATAATTGATTATAATATAATTATCAAAAAATATATTACTCTTTTGATGCGCAGGGATTGGCTGCCACGACGAGGACAGCTGTCAGTGCCACTAAATTCAGCATTGTTGTAGTAATTCTATTTTAAGAAAATATAAAATCATCCGTTTACATAAGTTTAGAAAATTTGTGAGAGATATATTAGTACGTACTTACGTACCGTATCTTACCTGAATCAATTCGAAGCCAAAAATAAATGTAATGACAGTAGCAGCTTTATTCATTTTTTCACAAGTTTTATCTATATTTTCAATTTGATTTGTGAATTTGTGGGATTATGATAAATAGTTAGAGTATTGGAGATAGCTTATAAGAATTACCATTTATGTGATCCGGTGAGTAATTAATTAATTTTGAAATAATTTGTTTTATCGCTGTAGGATTAAGTATTATTACAAGGTACAAAGCTCCCGGGCTGGATTCGCCACAAGTGAGATTTAAGCATTAATTTGAGCATTATCTCTAATGATAACAATGGTAATGGAAACACCTTCGTTCGGCATTATTTTGTACTTGTTTGGAAAGAATACTGCTATTTATGATTCTTTAAATATTACTTTAATTAATGATGTTTCAAAATTAGTAAATTCACCATTAAAACAAATTGCTGCAAAAATTTAAAATCTACTGTACTCTAAGCAACATATTACTGATTATATCGGATATTTCATCTTGGCAAATCATAGTATATAACGTGTAGGCATGAGTGTGTACTAAAAATGGACTAATTAACATACTGCACTCCAAATTGTCTTTGTCCTTGCAAACAGTGTGCAAATAACAGTTAAAGGGTATAATGAACTTTCAGAATGTATAGCTCGGGACATGCATTTATTGCGTGTTCAGTGTCAAGGTTTTGTAGGCATTACATTTTTGTAGATACAATTAATTATCATATTATAATTAAACGAGTTAATCCTTCAACTTTTATTGAGATTGACTTATCCTAATCCTTTGTTGTTGTTGTTTTAATACCTTGCATTTCGAATACGAATATTCTATTGTTTACTAATACATAATACAGTTTGAGAGTACAATTGCTAGATAGTGCACGCAATGTTAAGATATATTTTCAAGCTAGTAATCAGTATACACATTAGTACATCCCATTATTGTATGAAGATTTGGAGATGGGGATTTTGGGCCTACTCTTTTATTTTATATAAACCAAAGAATCAGATTGAAATTTTTTATCTAGAACACTGTGCTCACTTTATATATTCATCATTTAAAAGGGATCACATAAAATAACAACGTTGGCCGTCAACCTTTCGCTTTCTCATCTTGAATGGATAATCTATATTATGATGAGCAATAATAATATTGAAAATACGAATAAAATCACATTAGATTACAATGTTTGCCGACTGATTCAATGTTTTAATATCTTTTATTTATCCTTATTGGTGCAATGATTTCATAATTGTCACTTATTTTATAATATATCAACATTATTCAATAATATCCTGTTGTCTAACTGACGAGGTTATTTTCATATAAAAAGAAGATTGAGTCCTATTTATTATTTATATATCTTATGTATTTAGTATACGTTGTATATTAGGGATATTAGGGAACATGTTTTAGTATGCAATTAATTGAGTATTGATAGCGATAGTTAAATATTATTATATTTAAATCAGGAGTTATGTGCATTCTATGGTGATGACTGATGACGACTGTATGCTTCATAAATACCAGACAATAAATTACATGCATTTGAAAATTATCAGGTATTTTGCTAATACAAATATAAATAAACATTGTTTATGATTATGATATTATGATATTATATATTATGATATTATGTATATGATAACAGCTACATCCGATTAAGCATAAAATGTGCATAACAAAAGGACTTGGAAAGGTTTGAGATACAGTAAAATACAAAGTACCAAAGGGGGAATAGTGTATCTAAATGATAGGTTTTACTTTTCAGGCACTACTATAGGCCTATAGAGTTATAGTGTACCTCTGTAGATCGAGTAAACACTTTACTTGTACCATACAAATATATTAGAAAACCAGAAACGGAGAAAAGACATTACGAAGATTCGAAAAGAGGTAAGTATGCATACAATTTTAATTTAATGGTCGTAGAAAGCTCCACATTCCAAAGTTAATACAAACATTTTTCATGCAGAATCTCATCTTTAATAAAAGTTATATTTTCCTAATAAAAAGATGGGTGTTGGAACGGAACAAGCGAAAAGCCCTAATGCTGATATCGAAGACAAAACATTTATAGTGCTGAATAACAATGAAAAATTGCCTGTCGAGTTTATAGAGGAGGTTGTAGTTGTTCACATCTGGTCATCTGCCGTAAACCCAAAAAGGGAGGGAGAATATGCAGGACACGTATCTCTGGAAATATTGAGTGGCGATCAGCGCGGGTCTTGGAAGGACAAGACTTATATTAGTGTCGGTCCGGATACGGAAAACTACAAAGATCTATTGAAAAAACCTTTCAATGAATACCCAGTGAAATACGCGGAGAATTATGCAGAAGACTTGAAATCTGAAGGACGAGCTCCTGATTTTACTTTTGTCTTTCGAAAATTGGACAGAATTCTCATGGACAAGGAAATAATAAAAATTTTGGAAGAATACCCGGAAAGAAATCAGCGGTGGACAATTGCAGGGCCCAGTTTTTCTCTCGGTGATGTGGAAAAGGATTACGGGGAGTTTTTATTAGATATATTTCATTGGTACATAGGGAGACATTTATTCTTCAGGTATATTATATTACCTCTGAAATAAATACTAATTCGCATACATTTACAATTTTAATCGTTCGTATAAACAAGACACGAGGTCAAAAGTCATCTACATACTTACAGTTCTAAAATATGTATCAAAATTTATTGGAGACAAGCATCTTTATAATTGCTGTTGTTAATTATAATCCATTATTCAATTTCAGAAACTACAAGGAAAGTCAAATATTGAAGGACTGCAATTACAATAACACCTACCGTAGCACTGACCCAATTGATGAGAAGAACAAAGGAAACACAATTAATATCAGTTGCGTTTCTTTAGCTTTCCAAATTTTAAACGCAGGAAACCTTTCCTCTACACTTCTGAAACCTAGGGATATAAAAAAGGTTACAGAGGGAGCATCTAAAGAATCCGGCAATCAAAGTGTCCAGGGTATGTACAAGCTGGAATACATGAGGATCCTGCGTGCTGCCGGCTACATTTTGGAACACGGGTTGTCCTCCTTTATTATTAGTCCTGATGTATTAGCTGACTTATTGATGGTCGCCAAAAGGAATGAATTGAGAGAGCTTGGTCCCCGTAGACCAACACTGTTAGTCTTTAAAAACACTGACACAAATTATCCAGATTCTAAAGTATACACAGCAACTGAAACAATACCATCTGAAGAAGGCAAAAATAAGATTCCTTATCAGTTTCTCGTTTTTTTGCCAATTACAGTTAGCCTACTGGCAACTCTCTTATACATACGGGTTTCAAAATAGTAACTAAATAACTATATATAGGGGTATAAATAAATAACTATGTACATATTATTATATAACAATTTATATGCGTATCAGTAAAAACGATAATATGATGATAAAAATATGTAAAGCGTTGACTCAATCAGTATGCCACAGTCTCCCCAAAAAAATAATTATGTTCATATATTCTTGCAGATATATTTGGTGACGCGACAATTCGCCCGGGCGACAATTCGCCCGATGCGACAATTCGCCCGGGCGACAACTCGCCCGGC
>JAQFYC010004482.1:0-17025 GCA_034694165.1 Tomocerus mixtus | reverse complement strand
TAATACAATCATTGCATTACATACCGTGCATTACAGGTGCATTATATTGTGATTGTGTTGTATTGTATTACAATAGCACTTTTAAGTCAACAGGCTATGTATGTGATGAGACTCGTCTGTCTAGATTCAGTCGGCTATTTACATTAACATCATCATCATAAACATTTTACTAAAATATTCATTCCCAAGTCTCTATGTAATGTGTACCTATAAATAAAATACATTACCCTCGTCTACTGACATTAGAATACAATGCACAGAAGCTTTCGTTGCTAATGTTAACATTATAAGCTATCTACTGATATGTACGTCGGTATTTATTGTAGAAATATAAAAATAGCATCACGGCTTGGTTTGGTTGTTAGAAATTCATTAGAACCCAAAGCTAGCACAACAGAACCAAAAAAATAAACATACCTACAGTACAGCCTACATAGATTTATGCTGTGCTAGGCAAGGCTCAAGTTTAACAGTTTAAGGCTCTGCTCAGTTCACTACTGGTATGCATGTACATTACTATTACTATTACAGTGAGTGGGGTAAATAATATACATAGAATTCACATAATATTACAATGGGATAGGATGAATAATTAGATACGGACATGGATTGTTTTCATTTTATTTCACTTCACGTCGAGGTGGTTTGATATCGGAGATTTTGATCGCATCGCATCGCTTATTCGCTATCGCCACGGTCCCCCGACTAACTTCCTGCCATTCCTTTGCATTGCAATACAGTGCTTCTCTCCAGTTTAGCTCTAACATATACATATACCTATTTAAGTATTATTGGAATGATACCTACAACATTTAATATTGTACTTATCTAAATAGTAGTCAGTCCTAATCTAAAAGTAGTTACTTTACATATCATATTATTATATGCTCATATACACACATAGATACATACATTTGCATTATGTTGTAAGCAAGAGCAATGAAAGGGATTTTTATTTTAAGAGTGTCCGTCTCTCTACTGTAAAAATCCTGATATCTACTACGTTATTTATTTACTAATGTGTATCCACACACATTCACATAAGAATTATTATTACCATCATATATAAAAAACTATCTACGATGCAAATAGTAATGAGAATGAGTGAGTTGAGAGTTGAGTCGAGTGTATTAAATAGTTGAGTGTCAGTCAGAACTCAGAACAGAGTCAAAGTCAAGTCAGAGTGAGTTAGGCTGGCTGCTTTACGTTGCTTTACGTTGCAGCCTTCTTGTTTTAAAAAATTCATATACGTTAGGTAACCAAATATCTGCTATTGTTATGCTAACATGTATACGTACTTTATAGTAATTCCATTTGAAGAGCTGATATTAGCTATCCCTTAAATACTTATCCTGTAATGCATTAGTTTGCCCTCTCGTTAAGTTATTTCATATTTGTATATGTGTAAGTAAAAGAATGAATCTTCAAACTATTATTAAATGACCATTAGTTATGAATTTGTAGGAGTTGTAAATAGTAACGTGGCCTGGCCTGACATGGCGTAGCATGGGGAGCCTTTCCTTTTCTTACGAATATAAGTAATATTTCATATTAAGTATGAGTTGTGTTGAGTGGATTGTATGTCAGTCCATCTCTTCTTGTTCCTTAAGCCTACGTATAGATGTTTTAAGAGCTATTTAAGATGAGATAATGTAATAAACACTATAAAGCATTTCAAACTCACATTACGTCAAAAATATCTGTTTCTCTACATACTTACTTAGGTATATATGTACATGTTGATTCATTAAGAGATGATTTTGATTTTAGATAGGTGCCTATTTACTTACATGTTGTGTTGTAATGTAAGTAAGTTTGTGTGTAAGATTAATATTAGTTTCCTATCTATGGACGTAATGTAATGTAAACTCACGTCAGCTAATTTAAGTTAGCAACTCAACTCTTCTAAAAGGAAACTAGGAATTTCTAACATCTAATATAATAATTATTGTGTGTGTAAAGGTACGCATTTACTACTATATGTATAATACTAAAGATGTATCATAGAGTAGTTAGTTACATAGTAAATTACTCTGAAATGTTTGAGATGGCCACAAGAAATTGGTCGCTATCGCTATCCCATACTTAGAATATTATTATGGTAGCCCCGTATATTTGTGGTGTGATAGTAATATTTTAGTTCTGTCTGTCGGTCTGTACGCTGTGAGGTGAACTGAAGCTGGACCTGACTGAGACTGAACTACATACATGTGTTGTATGTATTATATTATTAGCGTTCTCATTAGAAGCTTAGTGTGTTCTGTATTCTGTATGTTGAAGTTGGAGTTGGACAAGCTTTTCCTTAAAAAATCTCCTTGTACGTGCACCTGGATTTTTAAATTGAAACGTAAAAATGGAAATTAAATGCTGAAAAACGAGTAAAAATAATTTGAATAACTTGTTGCGATGTGGTAAACTGCTATCTGTTGGATCTCTAGCCATTAGAAGGTAATAATGAATGTAATGAATAGGTATTAGCAAAGCAAAGTAACTAACTTGTCTATTTGTGCGAATTCAATGATATAAATGGGAAAATGGAATTAGGAGAAATGGTAGAAAGGATGCGAGCGAGTTTGAGTTCCTCTGTCTAGTCAGTTGAGTTTGCTTTACAACAAACATAATAAATACTAAGCTAAGCTCCGTCGCTCTCCTATTACTATTAATACAATTTTAATGTAGATAGCTATAGATACAAATCCTAAGCAAATGAATAATGCTATGCTTTATATTTTCCTATGTCTCTCCTTTGAAGTTTGAACTTACGAGTGTATTAGTTTAATGCACATAAAACACATTAGAGTGATAGAGAGATATACATTGAGTTACATAGTTACTTACTTTAGTTACAATATTGTAGCTACCTAACTACTCTACCTACTTGTTTCGAGTTTCTCATTCATTTCTTGTGGTATCGTTAGTGGTTTGGTTTACGTGGCTTTCGTTTACTTTCGAGTTTGGCTACGAAGAGAGATTTTTTCTGTCCGTCTGCAACCTGTGCTCAGTGCTCGGCCGGACTTTTACGGGCAATAAAATTCCAGGCTTTACACGCACACGTACACCTCTCTGACGTTACTTACATGCCAGAAACAATAGATGTGCATTAAAAGAAATATAATTCAATGGGATTGTATCAGTATTGGCAATTTTTATGTTCTTTCATTTTTAAATGTAGAACAAGTCAAAAAACTACTTTCAAACTCTGTCAACTGAGACAAATGCATTCAGCGGGGATGTGTTAGTCGCTAGAGTGCTAGGAATTCTATAATTCTATTATCGCCCTGGAAGCTCGCTAAATTCACTCCACTTCACTCACTCACATCAAAACACGACCAAACATAACCCTAAACAACAAAAATGTATCAAAGGGCTGTACAGATACTACGATTTATACATTTTTACTCCTTTAGCAAGTATTTTTCGTGTTAGATATATATTTTTCCATGTTCCAAAATCTTTGAAGCACCCCTGAGAAAAAATGCATAAATATCAGTCAGTCAGTACATTTTTCTAGTTCTACTTCGGAAGGAACATGTACATAATCAGTAGAAAGTTGTAAAGTAATTTGCAATGAGTTTTCTTTCGAGGTGGATTGGATTGCTAAATGAAAAGGGCATATAAATGTAAATTGTAAACCTTGAAAGTGGATTAGTAGCTTCAACTTCAACCTGCTCTTCTTCCTCTCCCTACTTATCTTAAGTTAAGGCGAGTCTTCGTCCTCTTCGAAATTTTTTAATTATGTAATCTAGAAATTACTTAGGTATAAATCGTTCCGAATCAATTATCTGCTGGGCAAGTAAACTATGCATTACTACATTACAAGCATTCCCCACTATGTATATGAAATATGTATTTATAAAGCTTAAACAAGAATCCTGGCTGTGCTACAGATAGTATAAGGGTAATATAATTCAACGCTTTACGTAAACCAGGTAGCAGTAGCTTCTAGACAAATCAAATCCAAAGTTCCAAAGCAAAAACTTAAATTACTGATTAACAGTGGAATGGCATGCTGTGCCTCGCCGTGTTGGTGGCATCCAACGGGCAGCAGCCTACGATTAAAGGAAACCCGCACATCTGCTCTTATTACAAAAACGAACTACTTATTTCATATCTATCCATTTACTAAGTAGCTAATATCCATTCCATATAATATTATGATATAAAGCAGTATTATATAGGTACTTACATAAATAATACACTTATTTCTCATGTTTCCACTCTGGGATAATTGCACCCTCACTTCACCTATTAATCCTACCACTTAATCCTGACCTGAACAGGGCGCAACTGCCAAAGTGCTAATCCATACTTACTTTTTCTTCAGTATGTATATACTAACAGATTAATTACTCCTTTCATCTTCATATCTGTATTATCAATAGTAAAAAAATTCATGCGTGCTTTTGCAAACTATTGAAGATACTTCCATGTATACTATACGTGTTTTAACATTATGTGGACGTATTATAAACATTTGCAAATGTGAAGCTCCATTTTATATGATCCCTATAATTACTACTGTACCATTTGGTATATTATATGCATAAAATATTTTTCCTGTGAATATGTGTAAATTTATTGGTAAAATAAATTTGCGGGGTTTATTATGTGTAGTGAATGGACAAAGCAATGTCCTTTAATTTAGCCGAGTTTATAAATACTAGTATGTTTGACAAAAGTCATGTTCCAAATTTGGACTATAACACGTTGGTGACGGCAAGTTACAGATAAAGACGGTCCCGTGATTACATCCAATAAGTCAACGTGTGAACAACGGCATGAGAAAGAAAAAAGGATCCGTTAGCAGAAACTACTTAAGATATAAAGAATGGATAAGATAAAATAGAGAAAAGTCTGTATGTACTGTATATGTATAGGCACCCACGCAAATAAGAAACAACGTTGTTCAGATGTAAATTTAGGTCATTGAAGTGAAGAGACTCCCAGTTAAAGCCTCTTACATAATAAGCTTTAGTACCTACTCAAAATTATAATGCTTTGAAAGTTTGAATAACATCAACATAGTAATTTCTAACGAGTAAATAGCTGTGCTGTGCTTGCTGACATAGACATATTAAGAGTACAGCTATAAAACAGGCGTGCAATTTCTAACAGTAGAGTAAATCTAAATGAAACGAAAACAAAACAATTTTCAAAGACTAAAAGACTTAAATAGACTATTATTAAGTGTTATTGCCATTACGTTATCAGTAGCCGTAGCGGTAGATGAATGTGTAGTGTTACGCAGAAAAAAACTGTTTCTAGGTTTGCTTTTTTTGAAATTGAACTCTCTCGTCTCATCAGGCAAACTATTCCAACACAAAAGGCAAAAATTTAACTTCCATTCACGAAAGATGAAAAGGCAAAATAATGAAAAGTTAAGTTAGAAAGATTGCAGTAGGTAGCAGGCATTGTAGTTAAATACTTTGTTAGCAAATGAAGGAAAATGGAACCGCGCCCTGTCCTCACCTCCGCCCTTTTATCAAAATCTTTCTAATAATATAGGAATCAAATGCTGTAGAATTGGATACCTCAAGATCTAAAGAGTTTGGCCTCTGTTTCATTCAAGTTCCTTATGATCACACTACAGAAGAGATAATACTTGAATTCACTCACACAAACCTAAAATAACCGTTCTAGCATCTAACTCTTACTCCTTTGCCTTGGTTTATATCCTAATTGTATTTTTGTGAAGATGTTCTTTGGCTCTTTGACAATAACTTACATCTTGTGTGTTATTTGCCATTTTGATAATGTTTACATCTCTTCCTATGAGTTAAGGTACAATTTTAATAACAACTTATCCGTAAATACTTAAATACACAAGTCATATAAACTACTGATAATGCATGTTGTAAAAGATATATATAAAAATTTGTGAGTACTAAAGCACGTTTAGGGAACATAACGTAGCGTAAGTATATTTACCTAGTCTAGAATGCGTTCTACAAGTTAATCTCTATTACCTCTACTTAACTTAAAATGAGTAAGACAAACGTTTAAAATATCCTAATCTTTTGATAACATCCGGAGAGAGAAGATGTGATGAGAAGAGTGTGTACTTACATATTATATTTCTGTACTATACGTACATTAGAAACAAACGTTAAGAGCATTATGGTACAGGAAAACTCAGAAAGGTCACACTCAATTCATCCGGAAAGATGCAAGTAGATTTGGCACTCAATTGTTGAGAGAGTCAAGTCAAGAGTCAGAGGAACACAACGCAAAGGAAGACAAAGTCGCAATATCTCTAATACATTTAATATATTATTGTAAATTGTACGTATGAGTAAACGTCTTTGCTTCGCTTGACTTCTCTCTCACTTGCTATAACTATACTAATAATGCAACCTAATCTCTGATTATAACTAATACTAATACCAATACGAAACCAAGCTCATAAGTCTCACGTTAACTTAACTTTCAAGCAGCGAGTGTTAGTTCCTTGTAAACAATGCCGACATTTACCATTTACTTAAACTCTGTCTCATTCTATTGTAATACGGAAATTATTTCTACTATCATTCTTGGAATCTTTGACTTTGAACAAACTATTTACAAACTTAGTAAAATACATACACTTACTTTAATATACTCATCCTTTTCTTAAACATGTATAATGTACCGCTTTGTCCTAGTATAAGTAGATAAATGCGTTCATTGCGTACAGTATATAGGTACATATAAATAGTACACGAGTTCCTGTCTAATTTGAAATATAATATTTATATACCTTGTGTACAATATTATGTACATATTTCTGTTATTAAAACGGTGGTGATGTGAGACGGAGAGATGAAACGATGAGATTTACTTTATCCCTGGAATTCTACGTAAGCAGGTATACAGGTGTAAGTATGCGAGTAATATGTAGTTAATAGTAATAGGTAGCTTAACAATTATTTTAAGTATTCTCCACAATATACACACGTAATATGTAAGTAAATAGTAAGGGGAATAGTATTAGGTATGCCATGTCAGACTTACTAGAGACAATACAAATACGGAGTTTAAGCATATGAATGTATATATCACATCCTTCAATTTCCTCTGCGATTATCAGGTGAGTGACTGAGTTAGTGTACTGAGCAAGTGAGTGACATGACATGAACAAAACTAAACAGATTAAATTTTTGGAGTGAATGAAGAAGAGTTTGTGTATCACAGGAAGAGCCATACCTTCCATTCTTGACTCTAAGCTGTATGTCTGCTCTCTTCGTCTTCGTCATTGTTTGTTCTAATCTAATGACAAGTTCAAGTAACTCACATCACCTCCTGAAATACTCAAATCGTGCCTAACTCAAATCGTAACATAGTTATTGTGTCGCGCGGATGTTCTCACTTTGCTTAGCAAAAGATTTAATCAGAAATATAAACAAAATAACATCATTCAAAAACTATTTGTAACCCTAAGTAATTTTTGGTGAGTGTGTACCTTTACAAAAAAGCCAATATTTTTAACATTAGCTTTACGTAAATACACTTTCACTTGTTCATTGAATATTATATTATAAAATAGTTATTTTTCAAATGTAATATTTACTAAAGTACTAAAAGTGTATTTGACAAATGCTTTGATGCAATAATTGTAAGTAATATTCTCAAATGGATGGAGCCAAGAATTTAAAAAGGCTAACATCACAATGAAATAAATATATTTACACCGTAGTTAAGTAGTAAAAAGCATTTTAGTTGGATTTGGTTGTTGTCATTACCTTTTGTAGTATGTTTACTAGATATGTTATCATAGATAATAAGATTTTACGCTTAGCTTTAATTAAGTTATGTTTTACATTGTCTCTTTCTCAAGTGTTACTATTTCGAGTGTGTTACCAATTTAACTTTAGTTAGGTGTAGTTAAAGTGTTATGGTTAATAATATGCGTAATTGAAATATTTTATTATAACCTTTGAGATTTTTGTACGATTGGCTGTCGTATGCATGACAGAAAATCTTAAGATATAATTGAAGCAGGTGTTGGTATGTACTGCAGGTGCAATAAATGTTATGCTCTTCTTATTCTTTCCTACTAACACTGGAGCAATTGTAAATCATATTATTTTATCTGTATGATATGCATAGGTATAGGTAGTAAACATAAATAAACATTTGCAGCCCTCATATTTTGTATTTATTTATGTGGTTAAGCTAAGTTACATAAATTATATTAAAGTAGGCTCCTACCTACCTACTTTTTATAATGAAAGATTTTAATTCTGATAGGAAGTGAAATGAAAGAGAGGAAATTATTGCTTAAAATTTGCAATGTGTTAACTATTATAGTATTTAGTAGTATGTAAGTGTAGGTAGGTATAGGTAGCAACAGTAAAGGTAGCTACTTATATATTAAATACAATTTCCGTATTTATGTGTTGTATAAAGTATAAAGTATTTATAAACGTAAATATATTACATATTTCATATAATATTTTAACAGGTGCTATAATATTATTCTGTTCTGTAATTGTTATTTCATTAGCTACTAACGATAAGAGTAAGTAGTAAGTAAGTACGTGAGTAGGAGGCATCTGACCGTTACATTAGATACGTTATTGTTAGAGGTGTGCTGCGGATGCGTCCATACATTGTACATAGAAGAGAGAAGCCAATCCAAAAATTAAACAATTACTGACTGACTGAGGAAGAGTCTTAAATTAAAGAATAAAATAAACTACAATAAGTATGAAAGTTTAGATTTAGAATTTAGACGGAGAGGAGGTGATTCCATAAATTAGAGATAAGTGAGTGTGTATTATTTGTATACAAATATAATGTGGAATACGCATGCACAATTTAATAATTTATATGTTGGTAGGTAGTAGGTTGTGAATAATCTTTACGCTGAACTAAGCTCACGCTTGTCTTGAGCTTGAGTGCCTGGTTTGGCTCGTAGTAGATGTGTCAGTCTCAAGGAATATATATTTCGTTAGTTAGTTAAAATAACGAGGGTCTCTTTAATTAAATCCAGTGACTGACAGGAGCATGACATCCTTCTCATGTTAGTTTCCCTATTGTGTCGATCCTATCTTATTTGATGCATTAAAACAGCTGGTGGTTTACACCATTTTGCCTATTAATTACGAGGAATCTTGTTAGTTACTTGTTACATGTAAAGTAGAGTAAAGAACAAATTAAATCACGACCGATTGTTACTTAGCAAATGAAGATGATTCTCGCACAGCGACCTCGCTCCCTCAATGTACCTACAATATTTCTGTAGTTATAGCTTTCGGTTAGGAATTAACTAGCACCTAAGTAAGTTGTAAGTTAGCATAATATACCAAATACACTGAAGATGCATTAGTATATTCTTAATTTCACCGGATCTCGTATGAAAGCACCAAGTTCGTAGTAAATTCACTTCCATGAAGAAAAAATTGAAACGATAAATACAAATTCTAATTTTCTTAGGTCTTATTGTTGTAAAATATGTTTTTGCTATATGCTGTATTATTAGATAGTTAAATAACTACTTACGCAAAGCAACTAGTACTGTTCAAGTTTTATGTCTTATTACAATTCGTACGCTACGCATGCTTTACTTTTATTTTACTCATACATAATAGCGCAACAGGTATAATATTATGCATATAATCCCCACTAACACGCTCATAAAATCGGAAATATAAAGCTTTTGCGTGTAACAATATCGAAACAGTAGGGTACATTAAATTGAAGCTGAGTTAGAGAACTTTTACAATAGTTTCTGGTTGCCAATCATCGTACAGGGTAGCTAAGGAATAAAGAGAGTTCATGATAC
The DNA here is from genome assembly GCA_034694165.1 of Tomocerus mixtus. Lineage (NCBI taxonomy): Eukaryota > Metazoa > Arthropoda > Collembola > Entomobryomorpha > Tomoceridae > Tomocerus > Tomocerus mixtus. The sequence goes on along the minus strand of JAQFYC010004482.1, from coordinate 7,262 downwards.
CAATTCTTATGCAAAATAACTAAAATTGAATAAAAATTAGCACAGCTCTTATGAAATATTGTGTATCTTCCCTTGCTCTTAGATCTGTATATCAAAAGATGTATAGTATTTATGTAGGTACCTATGTCTTATCAAATGGGTAGTTTAAATAGCTAGTAGGTACCTAAACTAAACTAAAAGTAAAGTTATTCTAGTAAGTTTTAATGCTTCACGGTCTAGGTCAGGTTCACTGTTCATCCTAGCGTGTCTTTTTCATCTTTTACATTTAACATACACTGACAGAACTATATTAGGTAATGGAAAAGGTTGTAAGTTGGCAACTTGACTGACTTGACTTCTCTTTGCTTCTGATTCTGTGTAATCTAATCATATTATTACCTATTATATTTAGCAACTTACTAATTCACACGTGTACGCCTATATGAATCTGTCTGTGCAAGGAATTGAAAAGGAACATTATAATATTTATATTTTTAGTTACTGGCTAATTTTCCCTGTACGTACATGCATAGAAATATTCTGTGTTGTGTTCTTGTGTAATGTTCCTATTGTTTCCAGACTTAAATACGCTATTATTTTAATATATACGACCCCATAGTCTTGAACGTTACATGGACATGTTACAAATGTTTTTTTATTCAGCTAGAGCGAACTTAAGCATTTGATTTGAGTAGGTAAGTGAATATTATAATTAGTTTAAGCTCCAGTGACCAGTTGCTCTTGCTCTTGCTCGCGTCTTCCAGGTTTCCTCGAAAAGTGTGAAAAATTGCAGGATTTTATACGCATGTTTTATAGCACATAATATGTTAACAGCGGATGTGTTTCCATTGTGTTGTCTGAGTAGAAGAAGAAGTACGGAAGGTCATCAGCAGCCTTCCTTCGCCTCATCCTATCAAAATAAATCAAGAATCTCATTTCTTACAATTATTTATTGACTGACTTCTGTAATGTGTAAAATATTGTACGTTATAACCATATGCAATACAAGCAATGCATACTTTTCCAATTTACATTTACTGATATACGAACATGCAGTAATAAGAATACCTTTAGCTACCTGTATATCTAATTCCATTTAATATATTATAAAAAAAATCATGTTTTTTCATTTAAGTAGCCGGTAAATCAGTTTTTTGCTACGGCAGACGACTGGCATTAAAGTCCATTAAAGAAACGTTAGCTTATTATTCGTAGGGGTAGGTAGGCACACTTAAATTCTTCGTGTTCAGTATCTGTCATGGAAGAAAAGATGTCCAGTCCAGTCCAGTCCAGCACTAATCCTATTTATGGTACACAATACAATACCCACATGCCAATCTGAATGGCCATCATGGCGACGCAAGACGCAACGGCATGCTTTGTTTTTTATGGAATTTTTATACTTACTCATCTTGGATTAATTGTGTGTATACAATGTAATGTAATGTGATCTACAGATACATTACTAAATAAGAAACACGGATATACCTTACTTATAGTTATCGCTAGCTGTAAACATGAACAGCAAGAGTAATAATAGTAAAATAGGTAAAGCATGAGAAACCTTGCCTTTGACTTTGAATTCACAGCCAAATACAATCGCAAAATACGTCGTATATAATAATTATTAAACTTATTGTGAATAGAATCCAAAGATTTGACACGATAGCTAATCTCAGGGGCAAACTACTCAAGCGATATTTATGTACACATGCTTTGCTTACAGCACAATTACTACAAATACATTTCTGCGTCTGGCTGTTGGATATTGAAGTAAAATGCGTAGACATTGTACTTTTGATATTTAAAAATCATATTCTTCTCAATTTTATAATTACTACAACATATCTTTTACCATCGAATCGTTAATTCAACAAAACGGAAGCACGAAGTGCAATTCTTCCTAATAAGTAACAAACCAAACCACGCCGACCTTTCTAAACATTTTAATTACGTTAGCTATTGTCGAAATAAAAAGGTTTTAATTAACTGTTAGGAGTTGTTGATGGATGGTGATGTCATTCTCAGTTTAAACTTTAAGACTAAAGGTTCGAAAGGGGATGCATGCAATTGTAGCTAATACTTAATGTACCTATACATACAAAATTATAAGAATTTAATTTACAATATATTATGGTTTTCTTTTTGCAGATGTGGCAAGATATAGAGAGGATGATTATGGCGACAGACGATGCTAGTGGCCTAGGAATGATCACAATCAAATCAGAATGCTCCAGCCCGAGTGACGGCTACCAATTGAGTGTCAGCAGTAGCGCCAGTTGTGTCAGCAGTGGAAATATCAGTGACGACGGAGAAATGTCCATCTCCAATAGTCCAATCAAACTCAGCCCAAAAAATGATTCTTTAGAAGCTTACAAAGTAAGTTAATTCTCATCCTAATTAATTAAGAAATTTACTTTCTTGCAATGCTTCCATTTTAATCTAGTGCTATAAATAGCTTAAGTAGCCATTAATCTCCTCTATTTTTGCTTGCCTATTAATGCAGAATTCCTTACATTTATTTATTCCTGTTAATATAGTATTTAATATGCCAAAAATATATGAGTATAAATATATAGGTAGTTATCTAGATCACAATAAAATATGTAATAAATCTGTCTCATTTTTGCAAGATGTCTTAACATGGTTTTAGTTAATTCTATAAATAAAAGAAAATGTATTAGGTACCTACTTGCCTAAATATTGTACCTATACGAAAGTTCATTAGGGAAAAGTTAAAAAAATGCAGGAATTAGCAGACCACTAATATACTTTAATGCTGCTGCTGATAATGTTTTATTATTTTACACATTTAGGTCATTATACCACACTGAGGATTAATGTGGCAAGATATTGTATTAGGCATGCCAAGTTAATAATGGTGTAGCTATTTATATATATCAATATTTTTGGTGTAAGTATCCCTTTTAAGATAAGTAAGTGAATATTAGGTACCTATGCTATGGCTTTGTCTAAGTAGGTAGCTTTGTACTAGTGTAACAATGCAAGTATTTTCTACAGGCTCTGGCTCTTTAGTTATGAATGTAATGTACGATATATTAGGTAATTGAAGTTTTACTATTACTATTACACACTACCTGTGTGCTGGGATAGTTTATCTGTCTCTTGTGAAGTAAATATCAGATAAAACTAGTTAGGTATATTACATTTATATTGAGGTAGAGAATAAACTATAAAAGTGAGTGAGTGATCTGATTCTAGCTCTTGAATTTTAATTCGAAATGGAAGTTAATCTGATGAGACTGAATGTGAATGCGTCAGAGGGGCTAATGTGAAGTGAATAAACGAAACTAAACGACTGACAGAAAGCCTGAGCGGTTCCTGCACTCATTCACTTCTAGATTACAAGTCGCGTCTGTCTGTCATCCGATCTGTTTTTCTGCTAAGGAATATTATGTACAAGTAGTAGAAAGTAGACTTACACGGGCACTCCACTCATTCTTAGTTATTATCTAATATCATTCATCAAACATCAAATGTATCTTCTTTTGAATTGTCTACCTACATAATATTACTATTACTATACTATAGAGTACAGTCGGTCTTGGTCTTGGCCTAGACTAGACAAGAAAATAAAAAGTTGTGTGGAGTGAAAGCTTGAGATTAAAAGTGGATGGATAGGAACTTAAGTAGTAATAATATAATAGTGTGTAGTAAGGAGATGTACTTATGCGTAATTCAAATTACGTCTGAGCAATAAATGTTTTCGATTGTGAATCTTCATTTTTAAGGATGAAGCATTTATTGAACTTTTCCTGTCGCCTCTTGAAACTAGAATGGCTTTTTAATGCTGAAACGTATTTGGGCATCTCTCTGGAATACTTTTATTTGAATTACTCTTATACAATTACAATTAGTCGAAAAACAACACTATACTATACAAGTACAATAAAATGTGGCATGAAATTACACTTGTAGATTAGTCATTAGATGAGAATGAGAAATAGTTTTTGCCTATATTATGTATGTACATGCACAAACTAAATTTATATTCATTTACCTGTGGTTTAATATGGTTTTGGTTGTGCATGTACTATATAAAGTAAAAATAGAATGTTATTTTCTGGCTTGAGCTTGGCTAAGAATGTAATATAAATTTGCTTGCTAAATAATTAATAGGATGTAGTAAAAAAATATTGGAAGAAAACCAAAATTGTGTGTTTTATTTTCAGGATTGCTATTCGCGAGGAGATTCGACTTATTTGAGTTTGGGTCAAATGTCTGTAGAGGAGCCAGCCGGCATATTTGGAATGGATAGCATCCTGAGTCCGTGCACTGTAGCCACGACCGTAGAAGATCAACAAGTTCCCAGTCTGAGTCTAAGCACGAGTTCCCTATTCAATCTCTCCTCTGCCCATTCCAATTCCCCCACATCACAGCAACATCAAATAACAGAAACTAATAATGAGCACTCACATGCTGCTTCCCATGACAATAATTTTACGACTTTGCGTTCGTCCCCCAACTCTGTAAATGCAACAGGCTACTACCTGGACCCTTCTGTGAAAATAAAATCGGAAGTGAACCCTTTCCCGTTGAGTGATTGCAGCAGGAGGAACGGTAGTAATGGTAGCGGGAGCGGGAGTAGCAATAGCAATAGCAACAGCAGTACCAACAGTGCAACAGGTTGTCATCCTGGCTCATCATTTATTACATCCGGAGTAGGCCTCGGCCCAGCATCCGGAAATTGCTACAACGGCGGCGGCAGTCCCAATAACTCAGACTCTAACACCAGCCCCATCCCTTTCATGAATTCCTACTCTTACCACGGAAATGATTACCAGAATCCAGGACTATTGATTCTGAATCAAAGTATGAACAACAACAAGTCCTTCCCGGTACATAACTACGGGGGTCACATCTCCCCTCCGTCCACACCGGAAAATCTCCACAATAATCCAAATAGCAACACTAACAACTTACCAAATAATAGCCAACAAACAAATCTCAACGGGGCCACAGCAGCCAACTCACCCCATTCCCCTCTCTATTTCTATCAGAATTCATACTCGAACTTCTTCCACCATCACCAAAGCATTCCTCTGCACCATCAGCATCACATCCCCCCACCAGTCACTACTCTCCCCCAAATTCACCACCACCATCATCATCATACAAAAATTCTCACACCGCCGTCCTCACCTCATTTACTCAATAACTCTTCCGTTCCTCCTCAAAATCCAATGAACTACAACAGCCAGAACAATAGCCACCTTCCCCACCACCATCATCAGAATTTGAATAATTCAAACAGAATCCTTTCCCCACCGAATGCAGCAAACTCCACCCGATTTCAAAATCATTTGTCTGCCGGAGGAATTCATCACCAAAATCAAAACCCGCTTCTTGTTGCTCAATCCATGGTGGCCAGGGGACCCGGGAGTAATATTCTAGCTCCTGTAAATGGAATCATCCCTCCACCCATGGCGGCACAGGCTCAACCCGGGGCTCCAGCACCGAAACAGAGGCGACGTCGCAACTGGACACGCAGAAAGGTCATTGTGCATACATGCTCCCAACCCGGTTGCTCAAAAACGTATACGAAATCCTCGCACCTAAAAGCTCACTTAAGGACCCATACGGGAGAGAAGCCTTATCAATGCAACTGGAAAGGATGTGGATGGAAATTCGCACGATCTGATGAACTGACAAGACACTACCGGAAACACACGGGAGATCGACCCTTCCAGTGCCGACTGTGTGAACGAGCCTTCTCTCGCTCTGATCATTTGTCCCTTCATATGAAAAGACACCTGAGTATCTGAATCCAGGCTCACTATTTTATTTATATCTCTATTCATGCAACTGTATATAAATTGCTATACCTTTGGCAATTTACCATTACCTATGTATCTATCCTTCTCTATCTTCTCTAATTCTATTCACATAGAAATAATAATGCAATAGGTACAACAATTACAGGTAGAGTACAGTAGTGCAATCAAATCTCTAATCTATCTGCTATCCTGCTCATTTCTGATTTATCAGTAAACTTTATTCCCATAAAACATTTAGGTATACTTTTTAAATATAAATACTACGAATATATCTGATTAGTTATATTTATGTATGTACATTGACAGAAATGCTGTACTACATTTTCATGTTAAATTAAGTAATTTAGACAAGCACTTTTTAATGCCTTAGTATGATATTAGGTTTAGATAAACTAAATAGCATACTCATACATAATATTATTAAACCTATTGTTATCAAACGATAATTCTTTGTTGCTGTAGGGGTACAGCTGCATTTATTTGCATTTTAATGGATATTTATGAATGTCAATGCAATACAACGATAACAAACGCAAATATGCAAAGTTATGGTAAAATATAATTTGTCGGTGTCTCATGTGTAAGCTAAATACTACTAATAGCATACAAATATTAGGTAAGGATAATAAATGACTTTTCCTGTAGCACTCAATCAGCCACTTACATTTAGTACAACGCTAACTTATATTCCAGTCTACTTATTATATGTTAAATTACCTACGCTTAAATTCTTATAGCATGTTACATTTTTGGTTAGGACTATGTATATTATGTCTGTGATTCTTGAAAATGAAAATTAGTTTATCTTGTGGGCGTGGTGGAATTAGAGGTACCTACTACCTACATCCAAATTTTTGACACAATTATCTTTTGCAAACGTAAAGTGAGTTTGTAGAATCAGAGCATAACACAGCAGATCAGACCGAGAAATTCAATTCACCTAATTTTACTTTTTTTACGAATTATCTGTTTATTTATCGTTTTACAACGCTAAATGGGTTTGCTTTACTTGACTACATTGCAGCCAGGTGGATAATATGATGTAGCATTATGTCGTAAGAGTATCTACCTACTTAAGTACATACCGGAACTTAAATACAATTACTCTACTATCTACCATGTAAACTTGGGACTTATTAAATATTTGAAGTGCAATTGGAATTTATTTCAAGCCAATAATTGACTGACTTACATACTTGTATGGAAATACAAATTCTGACACACTGCCATTAGAGATAACTTTTCTACTCTTCAAACAATTACATGACGCCAGTAGAGTGCAGTTTACAGTACAAAAACAAAACCACTGATCTAATTTACTATTTTTGTATTGTACTTATATCCACTAAAATTATTGCCAGCCAACAAAACAAATATTATGACTGCCATTGACAATGAAATGACAATACATACTTAGATGGAAAGGAAGCGATAAAGATTGCATAATAATTCTAACAGAAACATTATTCACAGCTATTTACTTAG
>JAQFYC010004481.1:0-17027 GCA_034694165.1 Tomocerus mixtus | reverse complement strand
AATCAATGCATATTGTTTATGTAAATCAATAATTGTAATCTGCTGCACATACAAAGATTAAGAGCAAAGAGACAATGCATGCATTATTATATCTTAGCCTTCCTGATGTTCCTTAGAACAAATATACATAACAACCGCTAATAAATACATCTTAACTGTAAGCATAAGCATTTGATCCTTCATGCAATGCTAAAAATAAGTACATTACAATTTTAAATTAGTATAAGTACATTAAAAACTATACCCTAAGCTATATCTGAGAAGTTGTACGCTGGAGTACGCACACATTTCCCCTTACTTCCAAGTCAGTATATGTTGAGAATAACTATTTTACCAGGAAACCCAGCTGATTATTCTGTTGCTGCCACTCTGTCTGGCTTGGTCTGACTTGTTTGTAATATTTGATCTTTAGCTTCTACATTTTTACGGCTGTATCTTTTCTATTATTTTAAGTGTCATGCAATGCAACACCTTGGTTTAGAAACATGATATGTGACCCTGTGGAGAGGAAAAGAGCCGCGGCCGGCGCATTAGTCCGAGAGTGTAACATATTATGATTGTGCAGGTAATCATGTTGAAAGGGTATACTATAATTTAACTAGTACATATTTCTTCAATGCTTTCTTCAGTATCGATCATCAGCCCAGTAATTGCGCATCGATTCTTTCTCACTCTACCCTCAGACAAATGTTGATAAAGATGTAGCACATAATTTGCTTTTTTAATATGGTTCATCTCTAAATACGCTTCATATATCTTATCTGTATAAGCAGTTGTATTACGTTTATCAATACATTCAGTTAGAAGAATACAGAAAAGATACCATTCAAGTTTCTATCGTAGAAAATTGCTACTAATTTATGTGGTTACTGCTAATGAATATTAATAAGCTGAGAAAACGCAGAGGAGATTGTTTTTATTAGCATTCTTAAATGTGTACGTGTATTATACATACAACATCAAGTAATAAGCAACTATTGACTATTGATACTACAAATAATATCCAATACTCCGTACGTAGTAAGTCAGTATGCTACTACTTATTATACTATCAACATAAAGATTTTATCCATAAGTAAATATGTAAGAAAATACCTACATGTATGCGGTAAAGGTTAAGTATAGTAAATATGCACATTGGTAACCTGCTTTGAATAATAATAAATATACTTTTCATGTGTAAGTATAAAATTGGGATTTCTGTATGTAAAGACTATGTAGTATATACCTAGGTAATCTACATCTGTGTAAATATCTCCTGCCTGCCAGTGCCTACTGCCTACCTATTTTTCTTTCGAAGAGGAATTTCGGTTAAAGTAAAAGTTGTCATGTGCATGTCAAAGAGAAGCAAAGTATCATCTAAAAAGTCAAAATAAAAGGAGTTCGGCTCTTTTGGTCGGTCTGATTTGAGTTTAGCCAGATATTTCCTATGTGTACAAGTGCAGCAACTATTTAGGTATGCTTCACTCTTATGTTCCTCTTCACTTGACGGCTTCCTCTTCACTTTCTTTAAAGTTATTCACTCAATTCAGTATCTGTAATAGTAACGATAATAGGTACTTTCATCTGCATTTTGTAACAGATTGTTCAGTTTAGATTTGGGATTCACTCTCCTTTACTTTACATACCTAAACCTACCTACATTTCAAACTACTGTTCAAATGAGTGAGTATGTCACTTATTCATCATTTGAATGTATGTAATATACAAATATGTACCATAGAAAAATGTATTCATATAGAATACATAGAATGCTTTATATCTTATACTTATTATTCACAATTGAAACGGTTATACGGATTAAGATTATTGGTTTATCTGACTGTGGCTGTGGTTGTTTAAAGGTTTAAAGTGAGTTGGGTATTTTTTGAGTGACTGACATAGGATAGAGCATTTTTGAATTGTATACACACACACGAACACTTTGTATTGTACAAATAGGAGAAACGACTAATCGTATCGTAAGTCAACGCAGAAAGAGAGTTAAAAGAGAGAAGAAATCAGATGCTTTAGATTCCACTACGGGGCGGCTTCCTTTTTATCAAATTTTGGAGACTTTCGAAAAGCAAATAAACATCATGTCAATCTTCTCTCAATTGAGCTTCTTTCTCTTTAGGTACATTCATGGACATATAGAACAAGCACAGCTACTAACATATTAGTAAGTATTTAATGGAGTACTGTGTATTTGGATGTAGGCTAAATATCAGTAAGTTGTTTAAGTTAAGTCAAGTATGCGTTCGGTAGGCCGCATCATCCTCGTTGGTTGGATATGGCTTTGTAAACATCACAAAACTACCTAATCCCTTGCAAGATACAACACAACAAGATACACAACTGAATTCAATAAAATAATGGCATAACTCTTCTGTAGTAAGCATACACAGGCATTCCTTTTCTGCCTTTTTTACCTTATCGCTATCACAGTTACAATATTTTAATAGTAAGTGTAATCTTCTTTTCTTTACGGAATACCCACTTACTCCAGGCCAGGCCAGCGATTCTATTTCTCGTTGCGCTGCTACAAACAAAGATGTTAAAGTAATAATCTATATAATTATACACGATGTGTAATGTATTGTAAGTAATTCATTTGTATTGTATCTGTACTGTTACTGTTATCATAAAAGTATTAGTTAGAGTTAGAAAACAAATGATTGCTTGTGCTTTTAGTGGCTACATTACATGAGGTTATTACATTTAGCTTTGACTGCTGTCCTGTCCAGAAACATCCTCTCTTGATCCATCCATGGAATCTGGGATGGAAATCAAAATGAAATGACCACAATACAAAAGGTATAAAGTATGACATCAATATACGCATTACTACCGACATGTCACTTTTACAATGCGCAAAAAAGCAAAGCGGCATCCCAAAAGGAATAGATTTTTTATATTCAGACTGACTACAAAACACAACAGGTACATTACATTACATTAGATCATCCAAAGAGGTACCTTTACTCTTTACCTTCTACTTACTATAGAAACGTCTCTTTCTCTGTTCTTTATTTGAACTGAAGCTGATCCGATATGATAGGATTGTGTTAGTATTATTGCTTTGTTACAATACTATCTTCATCCTCATAATAATAATAATAATAACAGTGTAGCTACAACAGGCAGGCCAAGCCAAGCCAGGTACCTTTACTTTTTACATGTGTATTACATTCAGATCAAACATACTTGCATTTGAATACGGATACAGAGCAGAAGAATTACAATCGTCATAACATAACATAACAAAAGGATAAAGCAGCAAAGGTAGTATACTTATAGGTATGCCTACATTAACCATTACATCATTTCCCTACTTTCGCTTATAAATATGAAGGTAAATAATATAATGTGACTGCATATATGTAATAGCTATATTTGTAATACATACGGATAAAAATTGAATCCCCCCTTTTATTTTATTTTATAGAGTTTTGAGTCAACTGATCATGTCCGTAACTATTATTCTCTTGTTAACTACTAAAGCCAAAAGGTGAATCTAAAGCGTTAATATTACATTCCTATACTTCACTTACCTTCATCTCGAATCATCATATCAAACGGTGCGTGTAACGAAATCCTTATTAATACCCTCAACTTAATTCTAACATAACATAACCCTCTGTGTAAGTACATACGGACATTTTTATTGTTGCAGCAAATAAATATTTAAGTACATCATATTTCTATCTATATACTATACACTCGATCGTACTCATTTATGTAGTTGCTAACCTAAGCTAACCCTCACAGCAAACCCTCAAACATAAAATCATACAATCTCATTAAATATTTCAAATATTTTATCTCACACATGTGTGCCGAAAGTCTTAGAACTTTATCCTGCTGATACAAACAATAAATTCCTCCGAAAGAAAGACTCGATCTTTATGTTCTTGGGTTGGTCACATGGTTATTGGACCCTGACTGACGGTTCTTCTTGCATTGACTTCAATGATTTTTTTAAAGCAACTTCTGCTATATATGTTATTTGTAATTAATTTATTTCTTTGATTTTGTGTCGTACACAAGTTGTGAATACGTGAGAGAAAAACAGTAAGTGTGTTCGCTTATCACATTTAAAGCATAATTATATTATAACTATTATAACATACCTACCTATATATATTGTAAATCAATTTGCTTTGGAGTAAATACCAAATGGAAGAATGGAATGTAATCCATTTGTCTAGGCTTGATATGTAACATACTGACAACATGTATTAGGTGTACCTAATTTGTAACTCCCATCTCTATAAGCATACTTATTATAAAATAGAATACATTGTGTTAACCAATGTTTTATCTGAAGAAATACTTTTTTGACAGTTAAAAGCAACCGACCAGGTGTCTAAGTCGTAACTTTAACACGCTGCTTCTCATCCGCATTTCAGAATTACTTTTCAAAACTTAGTGTTAAAAAACTTATCACTTGATCTCTAATATTACCTGCCTACTTTTTCCATAGGTTCTATGTTTTAACCTCACGGAACTAGGAAGAGTTAAGTAAGAAAATATTCTTTAAATAGGCAAGCTCAGTATATTTGGATTGAGCTTCCTTTGTATGTCTTTTATTTCCTGTTACGAAAATCCCCACAACAAAACATGTTTAGAATTTAATGATACAAATAAAATGAAGCTATTATTTTTGGAGAATTTTGATTGCGATAAACTACTAACTACATATAATTTGCCACCATCACTAAATATGCTACATACAATACTGTTTCACATATATTTATTTCAAATTATCGAAAACAATGTCCATGAATATAATTTGTAGTATAGTAAATATGTAAACTCGCATTTTACTCTCTAAATTGATTCCTTTATTGCAAAAACGTTAAATTAAACGAATATTATAGACTTACGTTATTTATTTGTAATTTATGGATTCGTTTATTAATTAACATGTTTAGGTCTATGGATATGTGATTGTATTAAGTAATTGCCTTATATGGATAATCATTTCACTATTCCAGTATCAGTCACTATTTATTTATAGAAATGTAGTAAGATAAATTATTGTGAATATTATTAAAAGGTAGGCACATACGATTACTTTGCATTTACTAATAATGTCGCACAACAGGAGAATATACCATCCAATTGGCTTTCCCAGTATATTTCATTTACATGTATACATTTTAATTTATATGAATTTAATTATAGCATTATATCTATAAACTGAATTTATATATTTATAGCACGCTCGAAAAATATTTGTCTCTGTTTTATTGCATAATTACTCATTCACTCACCAAAGAAACTGTTTCTTTATGTAAGTGTAACGTTGAAAGGATGAATATCCAAATCTTCTAATATGACTAATACTTCATTGCGAAATAAAACTTTTAAGCGCACCGTTGCTGATTATGACTTAAGATCTCATGATGATTACTTTTTTCTTGCGTCCCTGCTGTATAATGTAGATATTCATTGTAAGATCTTTAGTCTCCGCCCCCTCGTCAGCCTTTTTTCACCTCTCACGCTCCTTCTCTTTCATTGAAAGGAGCCGCCGTGTACTAAAAGGCATACAAATGTTTTCTAAAGGTAGCAATTATGTGTCAATTATCTCTTGCTAACTAAATAACTCAATTAATTTTTATTTATTTTCTCGGTCTGACTTGACGTGACTTTTCCTATCTCTATCAGTCTCTTGTTTTTTTTTTACTTTTCAATTTGTTGTTCTTTGAGAGCTGCCTGCATATGGCTAATGTATCGTAACGTAGCTAACCACTACTCCATGAAATAACAATCACTCACTTCCTTACTAAATAATAAAGTAGGAAGGTACTACTTTTCTAACAACACCTTTTCTCCTCAATTATTCTTTATTATTGTACTCTCTTTAAATCAACGTGTACAGAAAATGGACAGAGAGTCAGACTTGATGAGCCACAGTAAGTAATAAGTAACTATTCATTTGTACCTATACATTAAGCAAATATTAGTACAATTATACGCATTACACGGAGTAGTATAAATATTATATACATAAGTACGTTACGGTTACATCCTTTATGCTGTATCTGTACTTCAATTTCAATATATCATTAAGAGCCTTCTGCTCAAGTCACACCCCCATACCCTTAACTTATGGTGTAAATGTATTGACGTCCAATAGTCCAACGTATTCAAAATACGTCGGCAAACATCACATCGTCGCCAACAACTACAATAAATTCAACTCAATAAAAACGCTTGATGCATGCAGACAATCATTTAAGCATTTCATAAATTTTGTGTATATAGGTAAATATTCACATTTGTTGGGCCAAATGTTCCATATACTTTTACTTATACAGTACAAACAAGTATTCTAATACTTACAAACTGTATACAATTCATCACACTAAGCAATGGCCAAGTTAGAATTTCCATAAGCGATTTTAGTGCCATTTACGGAGTAATGAGAGCATAGTAATTTTTCCTCTTATTTTGATATGATATGCAGATAGATCAGCTTCCCTTTCAAAATTAAGTTAATGATATTAATGTGGTTAAGATGCAGACGCTAGAAAATCAAAATTCAGGAAATAAATGGGTTGTTAAGTATATATTTTATTTTTTTCCAAAATTTTGTTTCACTGGAATAGTTAATAGTAAAAACTTTCAAACTTAATCTAATAGCGCCGGCTACCACATTATAACTGATATATGTAAAGGGTTATATTTAAGAAATGTATAACCGAAGGAAAATGATTGAATAAAAGAGAAGGGGGAGGGTTACTTCAGTGATCGCCTCTCTGTATTTCTTAGCAGCCCTCCTCAGTATAAAAAATACTATGTCGGCTGGTTTGGCTACTACGGTTAATAAATAGGCGCAATCCTACATCTACACTCACAATACAATCAGTACTTGTTAAAACAAGTGACACTGCACGAAATACTCTTTTTAGAGAGTAAAATGGAGCTTTGCTTACATCTAATGCTGCGATATTATAAGTAAATACTTAGTATAGGCAGTATAGGACAGCATCCAACTAGCTGATAATAAACGAGATAGTACATAGTATAAATAGAATAGATAATATTTATACGCTAATATTAAATGAAGTTACACACATATTTTCCTCAAGACATGAAACCAGTAGTAGAATGTAGAATAGAGATAGTGATTAAATGTAGTGTTCCACGGTTGTTATAATGCAGTGGGAAGCAAGTCCATTTTGAGATGTAAAGAAAGGTGGATTGAGCCAGAGATCTTTAGGATCATATTATTATGCACACAATAATAAAATTCTTGTACTTAGTAATAAATGTAAAGGCACACTACTGTATGTACTGCTATTTGTTGCAAAAGACAGATCACTGAACGGACACGTTTGTTACCACACAAAGTAAATATTATGTGCTGTTGTCGGAACAGTTACATTACATTGCAATGAACTGTGAATGCTATTATATGAAAATATGTACAAGTTAATAATGCAAGTACTTTAATCTAGCTTAAGTATAAGAAAGTATAGCTCATCCTATTAACATTACAATTACAGTTGTAGTACAATAAGAATTACAGTGACAGTACAGCACAGAGACCATATTATCATCATAACTATTCCCTCTCTCTTCCTCAATGTCTAATTGTCTATACTCCATAGGGAAATATAGTCAAAATAATAAGCAGACTTATGCACAATATTTCCTTAATGTAAAAGTGTATTGTATATTACAAGACACAAAAGTCAAAAGATGTTAAATCACTTGCCTGCTGCATCTGTCATTTACGTCTGTATGGCAAGACAGTACATATAATGATGGTATAAAGACAGTAATGGTAATGCAGACACAGACAAGCAAGTCATCATCCTAAGTTGTGTCGTAAATAAGCTTGTTGTGGACAATATTATCATTATTTGCTAACATTAGATCCCTGTTCCTCTTTCCCTATAGTATTATGTCAGGGAAGCAGAAGACTATTTTGATGAAGAGAAAGAGTCTATTGCTCTCCATTGTACGCATAGAATGGCCATTGTTTAGTGGAAATGTATAGAGTTTTTTACTCATCGTTCTCATTAATACAAATACTTACCAATTAAGTAATTGTTCCGTATTCCTGGTATACCAGCCAGAGTACCGTTGAATACGATAGTAAATTACAGTAGTACCTTACATTATTTTGTGAAACTCATGCACACAAACGTTGTATTCACTAATATAACGTAAATCGAATGCACAGTCCATTTGTATCGTACGACATGTTAAATATTTGTGCAGGAGACCAATTAGTATATAATATAACACTTTTTAATTACAGTTTCCAATTATATTTTTTAGGTTAATCATTAGCTCTTCCTGGAACTTATTTTGGGCTTAAAATTGCTCAAATTGAGTTTACCAGAGGAAGCTAGAATATCAGAACAACTGCGATCGAAAAATAGTTGTATGCAATGCTAACTAAATATATGTATGTAAATAAATATTTATAAATACTGTCAAACAAATTATACTTGAATATTTTATAATCAGTGGTCGTGCTTAAGGCTTACAGATGAAGAAGAGTTGCAATAGAGCTTAACTTATCCAGTTTAGTTCAACGCTGCATTTATATAATTTTTGTATCATCTTTTTTGTCTGTACAGTTATGTATGTATTTTAATTGCAAGCTATTTAGTTTCCAAATTAATGATTCACTACTTGGGTAGTAAAAAAGCATAGAACTCTTTTGAAATAAACAGAATGTTGAACCAGCAGCTTGTTCTTATTTACATAGTAGGGTCGATTTTTTTCTGGTCTTTGAAATGAATGTGTTGGACTGTTGGACATACAAGTATTTTAGTTTTGATGCCATAATATACAAATATAACCATTTGAAAACAAAGATTGTGTATGACTTTGATGGATGATCTTCTTTTGGGTCGGCGGTGTTCTTTTTGTCAAGTCAAAAATTTCCCGTTTCGTTTGTACTATACTGACTACAATACACTATGCACTATTACTACTCCATAGTTATACACTATGTATTACCTACAGTAGGCAACTTACTGTGTATCAGTACACAATATCTCATACCTATTTTTCTTTTACCTGTAACAATAAGGAAAGATAAATATTATTATTATTATATCTAGTCTGTATTAAGTATGAGGTTAGGTGCATTCACGGGTAGCCGGTATCATAATATGCTTTCTGTTAGCAATACTAATACTAGTAATTACTTACTTATATTTACATTGGTAATCTTACAGTTGCTACATACAAAAGCTCCTTATACTGTTAAATGCTTTATATGGCTGTTGTAAGTAGAAAACTTACTTATTCCATTTTTGTTTTATTCTGCTATTGTAAACTCAACTCTGTCTCTGTCACACAAATAAATACAGACATTACCGTCAACATTGAATATGCAAGGTAAAAACAAATATCAAACACGCTAACAGTTATAGTATGTATAAAATAAAGTGGATACAGCGGAAGATATTGAGTGCGCCTATGAAGAATTGGTGTTATTTATTAGACGAATTCACATAAACAACAATATGCATAAGCCTAAGATTGGCAATACTATTCCATTGCATAACTAACTCCTTGTCGCACGTCTTAAGAATATTTGCTTTGAAAAACTACAGCAATATTTTAAACCATACTTACTTATTAATGTTTCGATCAGATATACTATATTTATAGTAATATCCGTTACATATATGCGTACAAAATAAATGATATAACTTTTCTTCGTCTTCGTGCTAGGAAGCTTACATTAAAAGTGATGTTCTAAACAGATGCATTGGTTTTGTATTCTGCGGGAATGGAAGAAGGTTAAAAATTGAATTGAATTGTTCATAGAGAAACAAATACAACATATGCACGTATATATGTAAATCAGCCAGCAGGCAATGAATTCTGGGCGTGTATTCTTTGCGTACGTACATTGCAACTCTTTTTGTCCAGCTAAGCTTTTCATTTGCTCTTGAATGATTTCCCATACATAAATATAAAGGAACTTGAGTAAGAAATTGCAATGAAAGTCAATTGAATGGAAAAGAAACTAAGGTTTGACTTTTTCTCACGATTGATTGCACACGGCTTTTCCCAATGATGATATAATAATGTCCCTTTACTAAGGCATGTGTACTTATGATTGTATGTATGTATGTATGTACATATGAATGTAAAACATAAGAAACTTAAAGAGCATTTGACGATTGGGTTTGTCTCCTGCCCACAAAACATTCGCATTATATTTTATATTATGCTGCAGCAAAGGAAAAATAAAATAAAGGAGAGCAAGCCAATAATTGCTCCGACATTTCGACCTGTTTCAACCCCTGCTGCTTTATGTAGGTAATGTAATGTTATAATTGTTAGGAAAGCATGTATAGTAGGCTCTATGCAATGCAATGGTTGTTATATAATACAAATGGGCTGGCTTTGTGTTTTTCGCTTACTACTACTTTACTATTATGTGTATGTAGTAGTACATATGCAGGTACAACAACTGGAAGCAAAAGCCAAGCCAAAAGCTAAATCGGAGAACGATCCCAGAACATAAGAGAACCTGAACTTCTGATCTCCAGCAGGAGTGCAACACAACACTGCCTCTCTGACAATAGAAAGTCTGCTGGCAAGAAATAAAAGGTGTTCAAGCAAAAACATAGCACAATCAGCCAAATACATGGTGACGAGATCAGAAGAACAACAACCAACAAACCGAACCTTTAAAATAGCTCTACTTATTTTCAGTACTTCACTTGAAGTATTTGCATCAGCGTCCGAATTACTTTAAGGGCCATGTTAATGGGGATTACGTATTGAAGACCACCGTTAGTTTATCCCAGGAGTTATCTCACACTGAAAGATTAACTAGAACAAACGCAGCTCTAGCCCTGGTAATACTGTGCTGTCAGGTTTCGTAGGATATAATGCATATATTGCTAAAGGTTAGGTAAAATTGTGCAGAGTGCATTTTCGGTTATTTGCTTTACATTATAAATTAAGCCTGATGTGTCTACTTGCTGCTGACATGGTACCAATGAAACAGCCATGCTGATAACCGAATAGATGTAAAGCATTTGACATCGAAAAACTGATAATAGGAATATGGTGTCTTGAAACATAAAAGAATGGCACATGAAAAAGATTACATAAAAGAAAAGAAAGCATGCAGGTACATTTACAATCAAGTATGGTAAAACCAGGTATACTATGCAACATTACTAAACATAACTAAAATTATAAGCGTATACTGCACAACCTGAGTTGGTAAAACTAAACTAAACCCTTGGAACTCTTACTGTGCGAGCCTTAGAAGTCAATACGGAAGGTTTGCTTTTCTCTAATCTTTTCTCATTCAACTAGACAGAGTTCAATATATTTACAAACAATAGTAAGTAAGTCTGTAGTATTGAAGCCAAAGCCAAACTAACATTAAGTATGAACAGTACAACTGCGAGTTTATTGTTCATGACATTAGCACATTTACGAAAGGTACCTACACATGCTGATGCAATGCTTATCTCTTTTCTTCCGGATCTATTCCAAAAATGTGTTGTTTAGTTGGCCCCGTTATGTTGAATTCTGTTTACTATTGTCCAGTTACTTTTAGTTAAGAGAAAGGTAACTTCAAGCTGAGAATTTTAACTGAAAAGTTTTGAAAGGAAACTGCGTGAATCTTGCTAAGTACGTAAATATAATAAAAATAAACTGTTCTCGTTCTCGTGCTCTTTTCCATCCTATAGTGGTTGTATTTACAAATGACAACTTGAGATTTATCGAAGTTTTTTGTAATAGAAGTTTCACCTATTTTCCATCTGCTTATACTATTTAGTCATTTGAATTTACCAAATTGTTCATAACACAATCGTTAAACCAGTTTAATTGCCATTATCCTACGCATTTACGATATTTAGGATGCCTATATTGAACAGAGTTTGTAATTGATTATTTTCAGGAACAATGATGTATTCCCATTAAATGCATACGGCACAATGCCCCATGTGTAGAGGACTTTATGTACCTTATGTAGTTTTTGTATGTACCTTGTAGTAATCATATTAATATTTGTGTTTCCTAATGAATAGGTATTTCTACCGTGAACACAAAGTGTTTCTGCCGCCTCTATGACTGAAATGGCATTAATCAATTGTAAAAACGAAGAATTTCAATTCAATTATAAATTGATTTAGTTCGATCTACTTCCTATGCACTATCTTATTTTATTGTATCGTTCCTGCGTTCCTTGTTCTGGTACAGGTTCACACTAATGTGCGTTTGCTGTATGTATTGTTCCTTGAGGACTGTTGTGCTTCTACTTCTACTTCATGGGATCCGTCGGATTTAGTTGGTTTCTTTTGGCTGAAGTACATACACAGAAGCAAATTGACCCTTAATAATTTCCCTTTTGAAGAATTACACACAATAGAAAACAAAGAGTACAACTTTAGATTCGTTTGTGTTGTGTTTATATTGTGTCTGTCTATAGCAAAGAGCGCAAAGTAGAATTAAAGAAAGAAGTCCCTACTCCCTGCAATAGTAGGTACTGCAATGTATGTACAAGTACTTGTTTACCTTAACCATTGGCTCCCTATAGGGAAGTCTTGCCTGTTCTCATCTGCTAATTTCTGTATACATCCATCCCTAAGTAGAAACTCCTTCATTTTCACACACAATTTGACTTTTCAGCTTGGACTGAGTTAGCTCCTTGAGTTGACTTCCTTTGTAATTCTCAATCCTGCCTTGGCTTATCTTTTATAAACACGACACCCTATGACTACAACAGGGCACCGCACTGTGTACCATTTAAACTCATAAATAGTATTATCCTAGATGTCCACACAGAAAAGTACAGTGCAATGACAGTCCCGAAAGATAGAAGAAGGTCCAGATTTAGTCCGTACTATTTCCATCTTCTATCTATGTATGTATCTCTCCAAATTCTCAGGGGGTCCCGCTTCTTTTGACATCTTGTTCAACAGTCAAGTCCAAACTGAACTTGTCCCACAAGTATTGTACTTTTCATATGCTTTACAATTAGTTATTTACCTAGTAGTATATGTATAGTAGTTAAGTTGTATGTATGTAGTAGCGCTGTGTAATAATAATACTGTGCTGTTGTCACTTTCATCGTTAAATTGAAATAAAAGAACCCTTTGAAAGGCCACCCCCCGTCATGTCATGCCTCTCTTGAGACTTAATTTTGATCTGCTTGTGTACAAATGAACTTGTTTCTCCTCTTGCAAACTCTCCGTATTCCCACTTTGACTTTCCCATCATACATACAAACGATAATGATCAGTGTAATGGTAAATAGTATCAACCCAACTACAAATCGCATGAATAATATTCGAATACTATTTATACTTCATTCATATTCATAATAATAACAATAAGTCGTGGCCTGGTAGCCCTATACACATATAATACACAAACAAGGAAATGGTAACTACTGTACATACATTATGACTTCTGACTAATCTTTTCTGGTTGATTCTCACGTATAGTATAGCATGTATAACTGTAACTGTACTTCTTTTCGTTTGTTATACACATACATACAACATTCTAACAATTAACAACTATTATAACATTATTACAAATGTGAAGTTGACATTGTAGTTTATTTCGGCTGTATTGAGCGTATGTAACATAACATGTCTTTTTAAATAAGCACAATGCATGCATAATGTGGTAAACATATGAAGTACAGTTTGAAACTTTAGGAATAAACTTAGGGTAATATATTTGTAACTGTGTATACTGAATGTAAAGTATGTATATCTACATTAAATGCATCACTATTAGAATTGACTCAGTAAATGCGAGATAAGGGGAAGTGGAGGCAGTCAAATCGTTACTGTTGCTCTTTATTTATTGGATGGACAAACGAAAATTATTACGATCACATCACAATCAATCGTATTACATTCATACGTTTCTGATCAGATTACAAATCTCAGTTGGACTGTAACTTGTAGCTAATAGCAGAGTTTTAAATCAAATCATTTCATCCTATGGGTTTACATTAATTTTAACTACTGCTATTCCGTTTCACATTTACTTGCGATTAGTTATTGTTAGTAGTGTGTCTGCGTGTGTGCTATCAAACAGAGACACACTACGGTGAGAGAGGATGACACACGCCAAACACCATTACGACAAATTAGGGGTGAACCGGACACGAGTCGAGAACCAGAGATGAAGATAGCCCGTTTAGTTTAGCGTACGTACTGCACAGTAGCATAATGTTACAGCTATTTGCGAATCTGATATAAATACATAGCTTTAATAAGGTTTGTGGAATTAGTATAGGCATCAGTAATAAGGAAATATATACAATTATTATAGAATTATAGAATAAGTTAGTTTGTATTTATCTAATGTATGTACAAAAACAGATCGGGTTTGGTAAACTTCCCAAGTATTATCAAATGTGTACTAAATATGTACTACTAGATATTAGTATGTGTGTATACAAACAGAATGTGCAATTACTAATATTGTAGGCATACCAAAATAATGGGTAGTGTAATATTTCCATTTACTTATTTATGTGTATATCCAAAACGTATCAATAAATATATCCATAAGTTAAATTGAAGTCAAAAGTTACTATTATGTATGTAAGTATTTATATTTATTCTGCATCTCTCTCAGGGATTCCCATTCAAGTAAGCATAGCACGAGCAGCAAGCAATGAGATGAACCCTGAATGGAAACTTGATAGCATTTATGCTCAAATGAGCCCAATACATCATTCTAACTGACAATATTACCGGTAACTCTGATTCTATTGGAATATTGGTTTCAGTTTCACCTATTCTATTCATCCTTCTCGAAATACTGTTACGCTCTCTCCAAATAATTTTATTTATTAGCAAGAAGTTACATACAAGAACAGAATACATTTCATTTGGAATCAGAAATAAGATCTGATTGCATGCTACTACATCTAAATATA
Source organism: Tomocerus mixtus (assembly GCA_034694165.1). Lineage (NCBI taxonomy): Eukaryota > Metazoa > Arthropoda > Collembola > Entomobryomorpha > Tomoceridae > Tomocerus > Tomocerus mixtus. Next base: position 2,131 of record JAQFYC010004481.1, on the reverse strand, counting down.
TAGGTATTACGTAAAACATCAAGCTGTATGCACACACATCTGCTTTGATGCTAAGTATAGTCTCCTATAATATAGTAAACCCATATTACTATTGCTTAATGTATTGTAATAGTATGTCGTGTTTATGTTGTATAGTAATATGTTATGTACTGATTAGGTCATCGACCATCGATATTGTTGCTACATATAATATCAGAGTTGTTATACACTTATGTACACTTATGATAATGGGTATTAGCATTACTAATGTATATTTTAGGGAATGCTGTGTTAATATAAGCGATTTGCAAAGAAGTTTGCTTAGAACCTTATTGGAAATCTGACATGAATGGAAGAGATTATTCCAGATGATTTCTTCATTAGATTAGGTACGTAATTCAAGGGATAGGTAGATAGAAGCTCATTAGACACCCTTGTCAACAACAGCAGATAAAGATTTTGATCGGCTTTCCCTGTATTGAAGGGTCTGCTACTAATCGTAATCCATGGTCTATATGCATAACATTGAATGAAGATTAACTACATTCTGTCTTCATTTAGAGAAAGCATAGGATTTACAAATACATGGAATTTTTGGTGCAATGTCAATAACTTGTTATTGGAATTACTTATCTGCATACTATTGTATTGTATACTAAGTATGTATATGCTTTGGGGTCGGCGTAGGCAGCACAAAAAATAGTTGCTGAATCGAAAAGGCTGTACTAAACAGCCAACAATATTTAACTTTAGCAAGCCAAAAGCAAAAACCTAAACATGCATTATTTTTTAGCGTCTGAGGTAAAATGAGAAATTTTCTGTGATAACCAAAACAAGTTCCGAAATTCGTATATCAAATGAGCTGAAGTAAATACATAGCAAAATGTACTATAGTATATAGGTATACATAGATAGTAAACATGTAGTCGTATTATAGTAAGGATTATGCAAGTCATGGTATGCGATGAAATGAAGATACTCCAGAAAGTTTAAAGCTCATACCGTCGATGGCTTGTCGTTAAGTCTCGTTTCAGTGTATTATCGACAAACAATGGGAATTTGCGATTTAAGTGATTTTTCTCGGTGACTGACTGAGTCGTTCCACCTTTGGTGTCGAGTCATGAGTTTTGCTGTTGGGACGGATTTTATATATATAACCATTATACAGACATAAAGTGCTTTAAGGAGGCTTCTGCATATATGGGCTTGTGTTTGATGTTTAAGTTTAGGTGACTGATTACGAGAGTGTAAATGTTGTAGCTTGAGGTGTGGAGAGATTTATGTAATTTACTGGTTTGCGTCCCGGTTTTCGCACCAGATTAAATACTCTTAAGAGGGAGGATTACGTTCGCTCGATTTCCCTTATTATTACAGACAGATGCTCTGTGAGATCAAAACAAATTATTCCAAGCAGAGAAACACATTTTGGGCTCCCACAAAATAAATCCGCTTTTCATATTTTCAATGAGGCAGAAAGGTCGCTCGCTTCTCGCTCTACTAAAACTTTAACTCTATGCCATTACGTGCATTGTATTACCATATTATTGGTATTATTATACCCAATTTTGAATTCCATAGTTATCGTTCCCTACTGCAAACTAACCATATGATATTCTGTAGGTAGGCTACCACAAACATAACACAGCGCCCGAATCGGCTTGCTTTACCTTACAATACATAAATACTGATACAAACAGAATGGAATATGTACACATGTAATCTTTATTTTGTATACGCATTATTTATTTATGAAGTATTATGGCAATAGCATCTAAACTTCGTACTACTTGCATAATATACCTTCTAAAGGGTGCAGTGGGTATTAAATAGTTCTGTACAGGCTCTCTCAAAGGCTCTGGTAAAGCTCTGTTTTTCCAACTTCTGAACTCACAACACAACAAACAACACGCCGCGCCAGTTAGTAATATATTACTTACTTGTGACGCTAAATGGCGCGCGCGCGTGGAGTTTGTTGTGTTGTGAGTTTGGAAAAACAGGGCCTTTGAGAAAGCCTGGTTCTATATATTCATTATGTATTAAAATTTGAACAAAAAAGAGTAAACTTAGATTATCGGAACCACAGATATATAAGTAATACCTATACATATACTAGATCCAGCCAGGAACCTCATATTCAGGTAAAATTGAGGAA
>JAQFYC010004480.1:0-17029 GCA_034694165.1 Tomocerus mixtus | reverse complement strand
TATGCATAATTCATACTTACTTTACTTATCATCATTTAAATATAGATTTGAATTACTTTGTATTGAAACTTTGAAACTTTGAAACCATAATGGTTATCGTGCTATATATACCACTTCGGTGAAATGAAAGGTAAATATTATGTGCCATGGAATAACTAGGGAAACTATACACATTTATATAATACAAATATATGTAGTGGTAAATAGCCTATATAGGTTCTCTATAATAAAACATGACCAGAGCTCCTTAGAGGTTTCCTTCCTTTCCCTTTTGGTTAATCTTGCTTTTGCTTTTGCTGTTTCAGTTATGTTGTGTTTGTGTTAAGCTAAAAGTGCAGATTACAATTATTATTATGATCCTATCCTATACTCGGTTACTTACCTAAAAGTTGTTTTTGCTATTGTTGCTCTAGGCCAAGCCAAATGTAAGTGAGGCTAGGCTCTGTAAATTTTTCTGTACATACTATGTACATACACAGGTAAGAATTGCATTGCAGGTTTGCTTTGGCTCTTCCTATTGGTAAGGTAAGGCAAAGTAAAGTATGAAAGTAAACGGCTAACCTCAAATACTTACTTATAAGTTATACTTGTACAAGTTTTAGCCAAACCAAGAGTAGTGAATAGGTACTCTTCTTGACATTAGATTAGTACTTATACTTTTCTGATACAGAGAGCTGTGTGCTGTGCTTATACAATAGTATAGTATGTATTAGTGCATGTGGTGACTTCATTCACCCTGACTCATACCAAAAAGTATCTATGCCATCCCATGATGTATACACATGGAATGGAAACACAGAACTGTACACACATACGTACACAAGTTATGTATGTTGTAGGTAGTATAGGTAAGTTAAGTAAGAAGACGGTGTGTGCCTACAAGTCTCGCATTCGCATCACATCATCAGACAAAAGCAGAGAGTAAAGGAGACCGTTGCTTTTGGCTTGCTCCTTCATTCATTCAATTTATACTAAAAGTTTAGATGCACATTTATCTAACTACATACATACATATAAGTGTATTTCCTCTGACAAATATTTAGTGAGCAAATCAATAGCAAAGTAAAACCTTATAGGTATTATTATTTATATACTACATAAATACATAGTTAGTAACAGTGCACACATAAATAAATATTTAATTGTAATACGTACATACATTACAATAGCTTTTATGTGTTTTAGTGTCTATCTATATCAATAACGATTATTCCATTACATCATCATCACAAATAATAGTTTTATGATTATTGCATATATACATTAGCTTAAATAGCTGGCTTGACTTGGATAGTCACACTTTAGAGAATTTCATTCAGTGTTTCAATTCTACTGAAATCGCTTACATCACTCCATACACATACATACAGAGTCTCATATACAAATATAACGTGGTGAAGCGAAGTGGACGAGATTGTGCTGCATTCGTAACATTGATAACATATTTTATACCAATTTTATTGTTTGACTACTCACTCATTATTTGTTTCTACTTATATTTTCCGCGTGTGCAATACTTTACATATAATTAGTACGTGTATATGAAACAATAAGGACAAATACTAAATACTACGAAGTACAGATATAATACTGACCGATTGGCTTACTCACTATTTCATATTTCATATGAGTAAAGGCCTTGATTGTGTAAAGTCATATTGTACGTGCTGCAAACTCTACTGATTCTCATTACTACATATTACCTAAAGCTAAGGGTAATTGTAATTTTGAGATAAAATTAAATTTGATGTTCCCATTTAAATCCTATTATCAGTAGCAGCGCTTTTGAACGAGTTACCTACATATACCTATAGATAGCAATGAGATTGGACTGGACTCTTCTCATCAAATAGAGATTACAGGACTAATTGATTATCTTCGCGAAGTTTTCCAGTTCATGGTTACATTTACATTTACAGTGCAATTTGTGTAATGGAATAGATTACACGAATCCTGTAAAGTCCAGTCGTTAACAATTTAACTGGAATTACCTGTACTTATATGGAACTAAAATAGTATACTGTCGTTATTAAATTAAAACTTTAATTTAATTGTGTTGTGTTTCTTTTAAAATTTATTAAATTGTAAGAGTGTAAGTGAATCTACTAATCACGTTACAATGGCTCTGCACGATAATTGCGGAGTTGGGGACTTTGTCCTCCTGGAGAGGATCACTATGAATAGCTTCATGGATAATTTACAGACAAGGTAAATATTTTATTTATTTTTTGTCCCTATTTATGATTTTAAATAATTTTCATTAATATTCATCACCATTCATGCAACTTTGGTCAAAGTATGTAGTAAATATGGTTAAAATATGCTGCGTAGTTAGTAGTTAGCAATCAAATCAATAAATCTTACTTAATTTGGTGTTTTCCAAGAAACTATTTGGTTAAATAAGTGGAATGCTCTGGTTTAATAATTTAGAGCAGATTTCTTTAAGTGGGTAAGCCATAAGCAATTGTATGGTTGTAGCCATGCATGTGAGAAGAGTTGAATTACGCTGAAAACAAATACAAGTGAGTAAGCCACGCTTTGTGCTCACTCACTTGCATTTGTTGTAGTTGTAGCATAGTCATTTATACATTCATATCATCAGGTTTTACTACTAGTGTTATGTATTTCGATATTTTCAATGCAATTTGTAACTTATTTCTTTTATTTTGTTTCCTTTAAGTCTACAATTAAACTTTTGTGGTCTAGTGTAGGTGAACTCCATTTTTCCTCCTCCTCCTTTTGTTTTTAACTTGCTACAGTTTTCCCCTGCATTTTGCATGGATTAACATTAAAAAAAGTTAATCCATTAACTCCATAATTTTATTATTATAACTATACTAAATATAATTAAATCCTCGTTTTGATAAAAGGTTATAAAAAACAGTAATGCAATACATGCAGACGTGACGTGAGTTATAAGTAGGTATATCGTACAGATAAATAGGAACGAATGTTTACAAGAATATTGCTTTGGTTATGAATGGGTGAAATAAATCATATCACCACACTACTAAAACTATTATAAATATCTGCTATCTAGATCTACAACTACAATGTAACGAGAATCCCTTACATTACTATATTTTGCTTTACATAGGACCAAACAACTGTTTTTTCTTTTTACAAAATTACACGTTGGAGGTAACAAATGAGAAAGACTTCAATTCAACTGATGCATAAATACAATTTAAAATTTTGTTATGATTCTATAATGCAAGCAAATTGTAACGCAATTCCTTAGTGTTACAAATATTATTGAGGATTTGTAATGTAAGATTGCATTATAGGGACCTACGTGCCTTCACATGTTAGCGAACAAAAAGAAATCGCAGAAAGTTGATTGAATTTCATCTTTTGCTCATCAAACTCATAATTCATAGTTGAACTCTTGATATAACTACAGTACACAGGGCATCATCAATACAGTACACACTTATAAAAGAATTCTATCTTCATACTCATATTTACTATTACATAGAAGGAGGAGTTGTAGTAAAACTCTTCATATTTCATACTTCATGCAATTCTTTTTATGTTTACGGATGGATACTCAAGTTTTCCATTATTATATTTGTTAATATCATGTAGGCATTATTTTGTAGATGTTCTCTGAGGAATGATCATCATCATCATTAACCACTTACATTTAATAACCTCACCTTCGATTATGTTTTGATTTGAAATTGAAACCTAGCCTTCTTGTGTACAGTTTAAGTGTTACATTGTTATTCTTACAATAATATTATTGTCTGTCAGTATAAAATTACATTCTTTCTCAGGTGGGATGATTCTTTTATTTACAATGCAGTTAAAACAGTTAGTTGCTTATTGTTAAATTGATATGATCTAATTATTTAAAGGTAGAGTCGTTCTCCGACACATGCAGAGTATATTACAATTACAAGTGCAGCGAAGAGATGCGATTATACTACTACTATGCATTATAATTCACTCCTTTATTTAACTCTCTTAAAAAACAATACGAACAATATAAGCACGTTACGATTTACGTTAATTGAATTATTTGAAATTACTATTGAAATTACTAATTGAAAGTTACAAAAATTAATGGACAAGAAATTATATAACCAAAATTCCAAAAATGAAATTATGTATAATAATGGCTGAAATTCAAAATGGCTATTCCCGAATTATCTGCCAATAAATACTCTAGAGTAATTTTTGGCTGGACAATATTTTAAAAATTGACAGCGAAGCGTTTCACATATATTTTCATTTTGAAAAACGTCAACTGCTATGCCCGTTTCTCCTGTTAAATATTAATTGTACTAATATAAGAGTTGTTACACGCAACATAGAAGGTTCCATTTTAACTGCCTGCTTAATAAATACTATTTTCTGTAATAATATCATACTTCGACACAAATACATATAGGTTGATCATGCCGTGTCTATTTCTTCTAACTATAAATTGTCTTATTGCACTACAGTGTCCACAATTCACTCGCAAAATTCTCGTACATTATAAAATAATGAGTTATAAGTTGTAACATGAAATATTGAACTAACAAAGTATGAAAGGATGACCCGGGGCTACTTTTCTAACCGTCAATTGGATTCCTCACCTCTGCCATGCCACTCCAGAAAAGAGTACCGCTTAGACATGCATCTCTGTCGCTATTATAAATATTGAAGAATGCAGTTATATTAAAGAGCCTAATAGAGTTCCTTACAAATACTTTTTACATAGTAGTAGTAAGTAGATATTCTAGATTATACTCCTACTTAATTGGATATGAAGCATAATTCCATATCCCCATAACATACGTACTTTTTAATATAATTTCAGATGAAAACTACTTGCGTATTACATATTACATATATAATGCCGGTGTGTTGTAGACGTAGAATGTAACTTCCTTTCTCACATGCTCTGACATGACATCATAAGGCATTATTATAGTATACGCATGTAACAATTCATAATTGTATATCCTCCGACTTTTTGTGGGATGCGATGGTGTGTCTTCTTGCTCTTCTCTTCCTTAGCCGTTAACAATTATTTTGATATCTATATAGGTATATCATTTTTGTAGAAAATTACTCTACATTACATTACATATAATAAAAGGGGGAATTTAGTTTAATACACAAAACTGTGTAGTATACAACGTGAGAGCCTTATTACCTGTATTTGTATGTGTGAATCTACAATACAGGGAATGAAATGGGAATAAATGTGTTATGTAAGTATTTTACTTAAGTTAAATTGCATAGGTATACGAAAATACTGTCACAGACTGCAGGCGATGTAATTTCGTCCAGTATATAGAAAGGATATTCTTTGTTTGCGAGGTTTCTGACTTGTTAATGCACAGAAAGGGTAGATACATAGAGATATTATATATTTTCCACTTACGTAGGTGGTATAGTCTAAGTATGCACTTATGCTAGCTACAAGGCCAGGATCAAAGTGTAATGCACCTGGCTCTGACTTACTTGAGTTGCCTCTCTCTCTCTCTCTCTATGTATTTTACTTATACAGATAAAAGTTTTCCAGTGTATATAGTATGTAAGTATATAAAAGTATGACCTGTCCTATTGTCCATTTATAAAAAAGGTACCTTCTTCTTTATGGAACTAAAGTATAGTTTAAGTTTAACTCATCTCTTGTCTCGTCTGGTTTACAGATAATAATATTTTAGCTTACCACACCGGTTTTCCAGATAGGAACAATGCAATTGCATTATTACGTGATGCATTCAATAGCATTTTTACTAAACTGTCTATATTACTACATAGAAATCGCAAATTGCAGTGCTTCTTGTCTATTTTCCTTTGTAGTTTTGATGTTTTGATTAACTGGAACCTTTTTACATTAAGTGGGATACAATACTCTAGCGCTTATGAATTACTTTGAGTGTCTGTAGCTTGATTTTACTGAAGAGTTGAAGTCTGAGGTAAAGATGAGTCATGGTAATGGAATATTATCTTGTCTCATGTAGAATATCTTTCGTATGATGTGAACATGAATACAATCTTCTGTCAGGTTTAGTACCTCTATGTAAGAATGATACATAAAGAATCCATTTACAAAAGCTAAAGCATTTACAAACCAAACCACACACATGGAAATTTTACATAATTTTACGGACTTCAGTGATGTATGTACTATGTAAGGAATTCTTATTTCAATGTATGTATTTGTACACGTGTAGTACTATATTCCTCAAGATTCTTTTTCCACCTGCTCAGTGAATCAGTTTAGCATTCAAGTATTTCTATTTAGGTATGTTACGTATATTTAATAGCTTTTGAAGGGCAAGAGCAGTAAACTAGTAAAACGTGTGCAAGTACAGTACAGATACATACAATTTTACAAATACAATACACAAAGAGATGAAACAGAAATGATTTACTAGGAACAAAACGCTTCTTTGCTGTTATTATTGCCTTTGCGCTGCGTTAAGTTGCGATGTTTTGTGGCTTTGCCTAAGTAAGAGTCTTGTCTCATCTTTGAATCTCATCTACTATCTTCTGCAGCAGAAGAGTACAGTACAGTAAAGTACAAAGAACAGACATATATTATCTCATAGATTAAACTCAACGATTACCTTTGGCAATATTGTTGGTTTCAAAATTTGAAGCTTCAACCTTCGCATGTTTTCGACTGCACAGAATGAATGAGATATACTTTACTTTAGGCAAAACATTTGCTCTGAAGGGATTTTGCTTGATTTAGGCAAATTAAATAATATGAGGCACGTAGAGAATAAATGTGCAGAGATTAGCGTTAAACAGCCGTGTAGAGATGTAGAGAAGACTTAATACATGCAGAGCTATTAGTGATTAGTGACGTTTATTTGCACGTAAATGGCTTACATTTTATTATTCATTCCCTTATACTACGATGGTGGCAGCTCTACATCATACTATACAACAATAGCCTCTTTCAGTAAATCGGGCCCTCGAAAAATGTTTCTAGTCGTACGGGTAAACTTTTTTTGGATTTTGCATAGAATTGGCAAAAATTTTAGCTTCAAAAATTCTTCATAACCACGACAGAGATGACTAAATTAGAAGGAAAACATTAAAAAAGTAAACAAAGAAGTAAAAATTTTCAAAAATGGTAAAAAAATTCAGACTGATGAGAATTTATAAATAATAAATGCTGGAATTCAAAAAATAGTTCAAATGGACCAGATATTCATTCCCCTTTTAAAAAACTAACCAGATCTGAATCCACATGTGAATTATTGAATTGCAACTTTTTTTTATTGATTTAAATTTTGTTTCGACTAGAAAATGAATATTCCGAAGGCCCGAAGGAGTTACATAAATTAAAGCAGAAGCGTCTTTTATTTGCTACTATGCATTCATCCCTCTGACTCTTCTGTAGTTATTATTACCTCGTCCAAAATTACTCAGAATTTATTACCAACAATTTCTTGAGTATTATTTTATTACCGTGCTCTTCATTCTTCATGCTAATGCAGTAGAACAAATGGGTAAGTACCTAATTGTACTTAAACTGTTCATAAGTGCATTCATACAGGTGTACTGTATTACACATACACATTATTGCTATTACTTTAGGTAATACATGCCAGCTCGTATAGCTTCTACGTATTATGTAGTCCTTTTACTGCCTTTCTTGACCTGAGGAAATTGCGGGAGATGAGAACCAGAATAAGTAAACGTCTCATCGCCGTATTGTGTATCGTCATAAAAGAAATGTTAATGCCATGAGCATTCGCAAAAAATCACGTTCCTCTTTATGTTTTATATAGTATTCTAGTATTCATATAAATATATTCCAAGACGTGTGTTCACAAATGTATTTAAGTAGACAGGACAGGTAGATAGATAACTTTACTGTATAAAGTAATGCAATGCTTTTAATTGCACTTTGAAATTCATTTAGTTCTTATCCACATGCATTAGCACATTTTACCTTTATCTACCTATAAATCGATTATTTTGTTCGCAGAAGGATTGCAGCAGCACAATAAATAAGCAATACCTACTTACATACCCATATAAGTATTTAAGCTTAATTAAAAATAACTTTTCTCAAGTACTTATCCTTTATAAGAATGTGAATGTGAATGCACTAAGACTACGGCTATCCCACACATTATAACATAGCATAACTGTCTTCGACTCTTTATCTTCCATCTTAATGTCAATTCAACCGGTAATTAAAATAGTATCCAACAGACAGAATCCATTTTCGCAGAATTGCATATACCTAAGACACAAATGAGCAGATGCCGACAGGTTTTAAATGTATTGGTCTTTGAGAGTCGGGGAAACCGATTTCCTTTTTCTGTAGCCGTCAGCTATTTATTTTTAGAGATGATGATGATGAGCGTGCAAAATCAAGTCGCACTCATCCCAAACCATTAATCTCCAATGCCTATACATATGTATACAGGAAAATAAACGGCTCTTCTCAATCTACACCTAAATTTCCCAACATATGTATATGTATAGATAAACACGTACACGTGCATAGATAAATAACAGTTTATCAAAGATAGATTGAATAAACACATAATACATCCTATCTCGTTAGAATCTGAGTGAATCTCAACGAAGAAGATTATTTACAGAAGAACCGTTGCTCAATTTCAACTTGTATATAATGAGGTTCCATGAAAAAACAACCGAGGCGATACAATTTATGTTATGCAGGATCGTATGACGTATTTGTACTTACATGCATTTCTTTGCACTAGGGACGGAATGTTTATTTAAAATTCAAGCTTAAGATATAGTCACGTACTAAAAATAGCATAAACATAGTTAGCCAATCCAAATCGCTATCCTAATCCTAATCAATAAATTGCTTGCAAAATTTTTGCTGATCCTTTCTTTGCAAATTGCAAATTGCAAGTACAATAGAAAATGTCAATGCATATCATGAATCATGTGAATGTGAAAAATGCATTGTAATGTCAATATCCTCATGCAGTTTTAGATTGGCAAAATATTAAGCAAATAGAAAATGGATAGTATGTAGTTTAAATAAATACTGTAGTAAATAATTTATTGATATTGATACAAAGGAGAAAGCTGGAGGAGTACAGTACAAATACAAGCAAGCATAGCATGGGATTGTAATGTAATTTACTAATGTAAGGGAATTACATTACATAGACATGCACATAAAATGACATGAGATGGGTTGGCAGCTGCATTGGTTCATTCGTTTCAAAGTTTGAAAGATGAAATTGTAGATATTTCACACTCGATGTTTGTTTTGAGTGTTCTGCATGGAGTTTAGGGTTCGCACTTTCAGTTTAGTCATCTCATCTCAACTCACTTTTAGTTCCTGTGGTAAATGGGAATTATTTCTGCATCAGCTTTGCTATTGCTACAAACTACAGACTACAGAGCTTACTCATCGTGTATCATATTCCTTAACGTATACGCACTTACAATATTGTAGCAATTTTATCTGTAGTCTCGGTCGTGCTTCAGAACATAACATAACAGCATGGGGCTTGGGGTGAAGATGATCTTGTATGTAGAACTATTATTACCATTACGTACGATTATGTGATTCTATATCTGTATGTGAGTGATACATACACACTACACACTTTAGGAAAAGAGATGATTGCGTTAAGGAAACTATGAAACTATGTAGCCACCTGGTCTGGTCTGGTATTAATCCCACATTGTGGTCTAGTAGCCACTTGACGCAATACGCAACACTGCGCAATAATAAATTGTTAAAAAATTACTACGAATCTGTAGCACATGTCGACAACACAACGCACTCGTTCACTTTGTCTGTCTCTCTTCAAATATTTATTGCGTAATGATTTCCGAGAGTCTGCAAATTCTGCATTACACTCTGCACGAGTCTCAACAAATTGAAATACAATTTTTGCAAAATGTAAATACTTTTTTACTTTATTGATAGTAAACAATAATTGCTAAGATTCTATAAGTGTATTTATATCCTATAGAGATGCTTCATTGATTTTTTTGATATACTACTATATGGTAAGGCTGGTTTATGTAATAATGGATTTACTGTGAATCTGCACTTATTTCTGTCATTAAATGTCAGTAAACAAATAGTAATTGCAATTTATTTGCTATACAACGTTAATAGTATAGAGTGTAGGCAGTACATGTAGTGCGAATATAAAATTTGTTTATAATTTGCAATAGAATGCAATACAAATGTACTTTTAGTGCAATATCATTATATTTACCCATTGCAAAATTGCAATTCCAAGTTAATAGCAGAGAATGTTCCTAATGAATACCTGACTTACATCATCCCATCCCATCACTAACCCTAATCACCAAGTTTCTTATTATCTCCATACATTTACCATTAAGATAAGTACTGATATAAATTCTCTATGTACAATTGTACTTGTAGGTATACATATACATATATAGATAAGATTTTGTGTGCATACGTGAAGATCTTTAGGAACACGTACATAAAAAGATCCATATATGGATAAAGATGTCTAGGTACATTATGTGATTGTACGATATCTTTTTTTCTTTCCTTATTGTCATTCTTTACTTACGAATTAGAATAAAGTAAATGCAGTGTATACGAAAAACGAACAATAAAAGTAGCTCCTTACATGATTATAACATAACACTTGCATTGCATACACATCCCATCGAAGTAAAATGTAGTCCACTCTATTGTATTATGTTTACTCAAGGCAATTGATGCTAACTAACTCTAGCAACAATGAATGTATGTATTTATGTATGTAGTATATAAGATTTGCATGCTACTAAGGATAGAAGAGATATGTTGACTTTGTCTTGAATCATACATTGACTGTTCTGTTGGACGATAAACTTTCAGTTTTTTCTCAACTGGGCCGAAGGATGACTCAAGGCGATGTGTTCATACAGTGAATACAGTCAGAGTCAGAATTTATCTCACTAGACAGAGTGGTTTCATTTTTTAGGTTATCCTATATCTCTGTACCACTTGAGTGGATGAATCATTTGTTAAGTATGGTATGGGCAGACGTTGCCCATAAAAGACATTGTTGTCAGTTAGCATAGTAATCCAATCCAGTATACTTAGCAGAATATGAAAGATGCGTCTTATCTTTATATTTTGTGCCGATGCAAATCCCTAAAGGAATGTTAAGCCTAACATCATGTCCATATTCCATGTTATGTTGTCACTTTCCTTTTCATTGGCCACATTATTATATTACGTATGCCCAATTCAAATCTTGTGGATAATGTGTGGAAAAATTATTTCTGGAATTTATTTGCCTTATTATTTCATGATGCATAATTATCTCTCTTTAAAGAATCTTTAGCAACTATTCATTATAAATACTATTAATTTTGCAATTATTTCTAATATATTTCAGATGACGAAGAAAAAGAGGCTGTTGTTAATTAATTATGCAAAACATTTGGATATCGATTAGAGATTAGCAGAATAAAGATCAGTTGCAGATATCTTAATTTCATGACATCTTTAGTACTTGTCGACATACAAGGTTGTAGTTGTCAAATAAAATGTTTTGTCAAACCCAACCCCAATCCTATAACTTTTTTATAGCAAAAGTGACATCACCTAATGAGTTGGAAGGATTCTGTAAGTCTAGCTCATTGTCACTTTAATTTGCATAATAATAAATGAGGGTGCTGTGATGATGCTACTCTTACGTTACACGTAGACTGTAACTGTAGATATTCCTTTTTATTACAGAAGTAAAATTATTCCATTTGCTCATAGTGTGGCATGTTACTTAAGAAAATTGTTAAAATATTTCAAAGTCAAGTCCAGAAGTGTTTAATGTGCTTGAGTAAATATTTATAAATGTGATTCTACAAGATAGTGTCATCAAAATCAGCTATTGCCACCGTTTGCGTAGGAGGAAGAGTGGTTAGATAAAATAAGCATATAAAGAGAGGAATTGGTCATCCTGTTGCTAAAATACACGATGACGCACTTTTGGCAAGTTTTCCTTCTTTGTTTCCACTGAAGTGTGAAAAGCATCACTAAAGCTGCATTAACTAAAGTGATAATATGTAGTGATAAGCTCTATACAAGAGTACATTGCAATTTTCAATTTATGCAAGTACCTATGCAGGTTTTTCTATTAGTACTATTTAGAATTCAGTTCATGCAATGCATATTAGTATTAGTCAGCCTGCGGACAATAGCTTAATTTTGGTTGCCAAGCAAAGCTGACTATCAAAATGCAGACGAAAATCTTCTTTCAGTGACGTCACTGAAAGAAACAAAATGAAGACAAAAAATATTTTGCATGGGTAACTAAGGCCACATTGACCGTACCTCTATCAGTATATACTTCTATTACCTTGAGTATTAGTAACCTTTTGCTTTTAATTACATCATTTCATTCATCATTCTTTCATGATTCATCCGTGAATAAGGAGTGTAAGAATTCTTGACCTTCTGCATTTTAAGTAGTTAGTCTGGTTAGTCGTAATTTAATGCACAAAAACAATTTCCTTCCCTATTGTGATTATGACTCATTGTCATTGTATAATTGTATCTTCCTTTCTTACATTTTTATATTTCTAAAACAATATTTCTAATTTAAACACACCTTATTGCCTTACATTTTGCTACAAGTTTAATTATTCTGCTGTTGAATATTAGAATCCGAATGTAGACCGTATAAACAGATGAATAGCTCTTTTCTTAAGTACACAAAAGCATAATATTAAATCTAATAATTCATACGATCCGTATTTAATTTAACCCTAAAGGTATTTTTTATATTGTTGAAGTCGATCAATTTACAATTACTCGCAATAAAATCCTATCAAGAAGGAAACATAGGTATTAGCTTGGTAGATTGTTTATAAAGTTTTTGGCAATTACATCTGAGTTTCTGCTAATGATACCGATACCGCACTAATTATTGGAGCACGTGTGATCACTCATTCGTAAATATACACTTTGATTCCGCATTTATGTTAGTTTTACTTCTATTCTTGTATTATGGGCGTGTACGTGTTCTGTATTATCAATTTACTATACAGGCTGTTCTGTATAAGTGTACTTGGCTTAAGTTAGGTTGCCTTTTCCTACCTATGAAAATGAATGACATAATCTTGGGTAATAGAACATGACTATGACTACAACTAGAATGTTCATTATTTTAAGCAAAACCATGAAAGGCTATTATTATATAAATAAACAACAAAATAATGTAATATCCTGAATTAAATATACATTTGGTGCTTATACAGAATGTATTAAGGCAAAACTCGAGTTATTATCTTGCAGAACAGAGCTACAGTCACAATTCACAAATGGAAGAAAAAGAAAAATGGTACACCGCAATGCAAAATGCGAAGCAATAATTTCGATAATAAAAGTGCAGTTAATGTGTGCACAGAGACAAATATCATATAATATGTATGTTCATACGTTCATAGTTCATACATTAAGTACATAAGTATCAGGCCTGGGCAGGGGATGAAAAAGTGATATCTAGTATCTGGTCTGGTTTATGGCTACCGGAACTGTTTGCTGTTTGGCGTACTAAACTATGTATGTACACTGTGTAAATAAGCAAAGGAAATGAAGCCAAGTCAGCAAAAACCTAAAAGTTTGCACTTAAATATCAAATCTAAGGATTATACCCAGAAAAGGAGCCATACTTTTGTTACAAAGTATTATTACACTTACTCGTTAGCTGATAAAGCCAAAAAGCATACAAAATGGTAGCCCTACTTAACTTATACAGTTCAAAGATACTTACACAGACTTGGGCTATATTTCATATGCTATTATTATTCCGGTCATCATGCTAATGTAATGATAATGCTTAGGTTCCGCTGTTCTCAGTATTGAATCACATTGTATGTCATAGTTATATATTTCATGTCCAACCAGAACAAGCCCAGTACGTAGTTTAGTTATTACTTATAGTATCTGTATAATACCTACTTAAGTAAACTGTAAACGGAGCAGCAAAAGCTAAAACCTTCCTTCCTTTTCCATCATCCATCATCCATCCAACTCATTATGAATACAAAGGCAATGACTTCTCCTACCTCCAGTGCAAACTCAGACCATAATATATTTTACGAATATGATCTACATACATATTTGTAGATAGACAAAATTTCATTTCATGCAAAAGCTTTTAGCATCAAGAATCAAGACACGACCCAAATACTTTATTCTCCCTATACATAATTCGTACCTGAATGCACACGATCTGCAAATGATAAATCGATAGTTCGAAGAATTATTACCTAATAAATGGATAAATAGCGTTGAAAATGAATTTTTTCATATAATATATAGGTACTCTTAAGGAATAATACAGACTGAGCAGATCTGGTTAATTGAGATTGCTAAACTGCTATTTATGGTTTGTTGCGAATCTTTCCAGTAGAAAGGAAGTATATCAGTTTAGGTTATATTTGTAATTTAGCTTTTTAATTTTTTATGAATCATATGAGTAAATATACTTAATATTTAGTTAGCTAACTGTGGTTACCAATTTACAGGTGAACAATATATACATATTATAACAAAGTCAATAAAGCAAAGTTTTTTACATTTTTGTTACGTTTCAGCCCCGCAGTGGTATACGTGTTCAGTGTACATACTCTATCTGTATTGTATATTAAGGGTATTAAATATTTGATATAATATTTTCATCTATTGGCACTGTTACTTATCAAATAATTTAACATTCTTATTGCCCTATATTTTATGTAAAGGTTTTTAGTTTTAAATATCATGGAAGTTTCATACAATTTCAAAAGTTAATGCATTATAATATTTTAACTTTTCAAAAAGATTAGCATTTTTTATATTCCACTGTATAGGCAAATACGTACGTAAGAATTATTTATCAGTGACTTATCTACACAAATCTCTATTTAAAATAATTCGATGTATTATTATTATTATTTAGGCTTTTTACTTAGCAAATCAAAATTGTGAGCCATTTCACGTAGAATTATCTACTTACTGTGCCGTATGAGTATCAGTAGCATTTAAATGAAACTTGCTGAACAAACTCAACAAACGGAAAGACAAAGTTAGCGTGAATGCTTATATGTTGTCAACAAAAGCAGGTCCTGGCCTGTTCCGTATTATTTTGTGTTTAGTTCGAGTAAGTTAGCTACGCGATGAAGGAATGAAAGCAAAAGTTAAATCTTGTGTGAGAATTCTTGAGGATTTGATTGTTTTGTGTTTGTGTCGTGATCTCTTTGGCTCATGGGATCTTTACATGACTTTTGCTTTTGTATACTTGCAACTACACTCCAAATACAAATACAAATACAGTACACCCCAACATTACATTGTGCACAGCATGTATACAGATAGTATAGTTTTTAGATTAGCATGACTATGACTTTGTCTTTAGTTTTGGTTTGATTCTACTCTATAACTAAGGAGAACTGTTCTCAGAGCATACTCAGCTGTCAGTCGGCAGTTTCTGTCACTTTTTCCCCATAGAAGACAGAATCCCAGGCCAGGGGCAGGCAGGCGGAGCAAAAGTTTATTTTTGGTGCTGTTCTTTCATTTTTTGCTCAAGTATCTATAAAAGTCAGACTTTTTACGGGAATTTGAACTAAAGTAACCAATACATCTTGTCACTAATGTGTGTACACAGTGTTAGGCTCGCTTCGCACAATGTGTAAATGTCTCTAATACAAAAAGCTACTCTTTTTATTATACCACACGACAAGTTTCCTTCTTGCCTTCTTTTTATGCATCTGTTCTCGTAGTATCTCATTTTACTCACAATCAGCTCTATACTACAGCCTGCTTGTTTAATGCTAATGCTTATTGCTGACTGTGTCTAATTCTCCAGCAAAAAGCAAAGTCTCATAAATGGTACATAGTTGTATATTGCCAGGCCACCACGTGTTCATACCATTATATTTGTCACTACCTAAGCGTATAAAATCGCCACATCACATCAGGTAACGTAACTAAATGCATAACACGGCTAATGTAACAAGAAAAGCAAAAAGATTACATTTATTTTAACATGGTAAGCTTTTTGTCCAATTAGTTGTGCCTCGATACGATGTGGTGTAGTAAGTAAAATATGTTTCAGGTTCATTTTCATTTTCAGTTGGAGTTAATACAAATTTTACCTTGTGTCCTAAGTAGTGTTCACTAATGTAATGTTTCCCTTTTTGGCTTCACTAACATATTTTGAGATAAATTTTAATACACACAGGAGGATTAAGAAGTGCAAGGTAGATGATACTATAGAATTCCCATTACATTAGCATTTTTAGAATTTAAAACTTACAATTTACATGGATATGAGAGGTCGTAACCTATTATGGCATCTGAATCTGTAGAGATAATATAATCCCTTTAGTTCAACTAGCTAAAGAAAAAAATAAATTCCTTCTATGTATAATTGCTTCGCATAGGCCAAATACAAATACCTGCTTACAGATATATTTACTTGTACATAGATTAGCTATACATACTACTATCTGTAGCTATAAAAAGTGATGTCTTGCATTAGTCTGCATTTAAAGTTACTTACTTACTTACCTTTCTGAGAGTAGAGTTGTAAATAATGTTCAGCTCAGTTCAGATACGGATGAATAGTAAAACATGCCATAAATGAAGCTGTGAAACAAACTTACCTTACTGTACAACATACCTAGTATGTAAGAAAGAAAGGAATAAGGATAAGTAGCAGAATGTTATCTCGAAATAGATTTTAATAAATGCACATTCCATGCTAGAGTAGAAGAGAGCACTCCAGTCTTGATCCTGGTGATATGCATTTGAAGAGTAGAGTAAAATATACGAGACTCGGCATATACTTATACTTACTTACCTTAGTAATGTAATGATAAAACTAAAACGTCAAAAGTCAAGTCAAAGGAAGTCAACCTGAACTAAACATAATATTGCCTTGTATAGAATTCCATTCCAGAAATAACCTGATCGTGAGATGAAATGTAAGTTTGTAAGTATGTGTGTACCTATATGACTATGCCTAATGTTCCGTGTACGTGTACTGTATTGAATATAGAAACCGAATTTTGTACTGAACTGTGCTGTATAAGTATGTGG